>CM067490.1:28833149-28849637 GCA_034552555.1 Semaprochilodus insignis | reverse complement strand
CCTCTCTCTCTCTCTTTATCTGTTCTAAATCAGGACATGACCACCTAACATAGAACAGATAGTTCCGGTTCTAACATCTGATTGGCTATGTTTGAATTCGCTGATATAAACACATATGACCTTGTGTGTCGGTTGAATTATGTTTTTGATATGGAATATTATTTATAAGTCTCTTTATATCTGAGAGTTCCAGAGTGGGTTTTGTCCAGAGTGAGTTTGATCCAGAGTGGGTTTGGTCCAGAGTGGGTTTGGTCCAGAGTGGGTTTGGTGTCAGGTGGTTTAGATGTTCTTTACAGTGGTGGTGATGGGAACCAGGTTCTCCATGTCTACAACACACATATAGACATTCTATTGACTATCTAGAACCACCAGTGAACCTACGCGTGTCTTCTGAGTGTTATATGGAATGTTGATGATGGGAAAATCTGGAAAACCTGGAAATAATAAGTTTTCTTTGCGGGACAATTTGACCTCACAGTGCCCTGCAGCATGTATCCCTCCACCATGAATGGAGTTTAAGGCTGAAATCTTCTCCAAACTATCATAAACAGCGTCTCAGACATCAGGCAGCGTATTCATAACCATCTCATGTAGTAACTTCCTGCGAGGGAGCTTTTAGAGGGGGACGTCTGGTTACCTTCACCACCACTGGGAACACTTCCCAAGCAAACCACTCTGAATAACTGTGCTTACATCTGAGAACATGATCTGATTGGTTGAGACACACAGTCATTAAGATAAGCTCACTGGACACATACAGTAATGACTGAAACACCTAACAGCCCCCTGAACCAATAACAGCTGTCAAACACTCTCACTCTCTCTCTACCTCTCTCACTCGCTCTCTACCTCTCTCACTCGCTCTCTACCTCTCTCACTCTCGCTCTCTACCTCTCTCATACTCTCTCATTCTCTCTCTACCTCTCTCACTCTCTCTCTACCTCTCTCACTCTCTCTCTACCTCTCTCATTCTCTCTCTAGTTCTCTCATTCTCTCTCTAGCTCTCTCTAGCTCTCTCTACCTCTCTCATTCTCTCTCTACCTCTCTCACTCTCTCTCTCTACCTCTCTCACTCTCTCTCTACCTCTCTCTCAACCTCTCTCACTCTCTCTCTACCTCTCTCATTCTCTCTTTACCTCTCTCTACCTCTCTCACTCTCTCTCTACCTCTCTCATTCTCTCTCTACCTCTCTCTACCTCTCTCACTCTCTCTCTACCTCTCTCTCTCTCTACCTCTCATTCTCTCTACCTCTCTCCACCTCTCTCATTCTCTCTCTAACTCTCTCATTCTCTCTCTAACTCTCTCATTCTTTCTCTACCTCTCTCATTCTCTCTCTACCTCTCTTTATCTCTCTCTAACTCTCTCAATATCTCTTTATCTCTCTCTAACTCTCTCAATCTCTCTTTCTCATTCTCTCTCTACCTGTCTCATTCTCTCTCTAACTTTCATTCTCTCTCTACCTCTCTCATTCTCTCTCTAACTCTCTCATTCTCTCTCTACCTCTCTCATTCTCTCTCCATGTCTCTCTTTCTATCTCTATGTCTCCCTTTCTCTCTCTTATTTTCGCTTATTCTCTCTCTCTCCGTCTCTCTCTTATTCTCTCTCTCTCTTTCCTATTTTCTCACTCTCTCTCTTTCTCTCTCTCTCCATCTTGCTCTCTCTCTCACTCTCTCTCTATCTCTCTATCTCTCTTTCTCTCTCTGTCTCTGTCTCTCTCGCTCTGTCTCTGTCTCTGTCTCTCTCTCTCTGTCTCTGTCTCTCTCTCTCTGTCTCTGTCTCTGTCTCTCTCTTTCTCTCCTTCTCTCTCTCTCTATCTCTCTATCTCTCTTTCTCTCTCGCTCTCGCTCTCTCCCTTTCTCTCTCCCTCTTTCTCTCCTTCTCTCCTTCTCTCTTTCTCTCTCTCTCTCTCTCTCTCTCTCTGACGGGTGAGGATGCTGTATAGGAGGCGTTTTTCTGCTTTGATGTCCCCCGGCTGTATTAGCGCCTCTCGGAGCCATATGGAATGTTCTGTGTGTGACTTTTCCAGTCTCCGAGGTCCGGGGGCTTCTGGGCCTTCAAAAGCGCTGTGGTCCTGGCTTCTATTTGGACGCGTCAACAGAATTACAGCTCTGTGTTGTTGTGGGGGTGTTTCGACTTTGGCTCGATTAGTGAGGAATGTCTCGTTCTTGTCTGTCATTATCACATTTATAAACCTGACTCTCACAGACGTTCTCATCTCTTCTGCTGCTCTGCGTTCTGGTACTCGCCTCCGGGAGAGCCTGTACTCTGGATCTGCACTCATCACTGGTGGAGATCAGGGCCCAGTTTCAGTAACCATCTTTTACTGGTATGCATACTATGAAGAGGCTAGGTAGATGCTAGGTAGATGCTTAAGGGTTGCTATGTAGAAGCTAGGTAGATGCTTAAGGGTTGTTATGTGGAAGCTTAAGGGTTGCTATGTGGAAGCTAGGTAGATGCTTGGTGGATGTTATGTAGATGCTAGGTGCATACTATGTAGTGGCTAGGTGGATGCTAGGTAGATGCTTAAGAGTTGCTAGGTGGAAGCTAGGTAGATGCTTGGTGGATGTTACGCAGATGCTAGGTAGGTGCTAGGTAGATGCTTAAGAGTTGCTATATGGAAGCTAGGTAGATACTTGACATATGCATCGATGTACATACATACATATATACATACATGCATACATACATACACATACAAGGTAGATGCTAGGTGGATGCTAGGTAGATGCTCAGAGGTTGTTCTACTAGTTATTTACTTTTATATAGCGTCGCATGTAAGAGATGGAGTAGTTTGTCAGCTAAAGCCCATTAAATCAAATGTTTTGGTTCTGAAATTGTATAGAATTTATAGAATTTTACTGCTGTGGCTAAAAACAGCTTTGTGTGCTATATTTTTAGGTCTGAGGAGGAAAATGCAGCGGATCAAAAAGATTTCTGTGCACTTTCTGCTGCTGAAGTCGACACTTGTCTTCACTTGATCACTCTGTCAGCTCATCTAATGAATTAAGTAAGTACAGGGGTCGCCCTTAATAGCCACTTGTTATATTTGGTGCCACTTAGCACCCACTTTCAAAACTGCAGGTCCTTTGCGGGTGACTTAGACAATGGCTTTTATAAACCTACATTAAGATGTGTAAAAACTATTCACTGGTCGAATAACTGAAATGAAATGTGTATGTAATTAGGTGTGTAATTAATTGTCGTTCTGAAATCACATCTAAGTAATTATGTAATGTAGATCAAATGTACAGCAAAATGGCTTGAGGGGTTTATGCAGACAAATAGGATATGGATCATTAATATACAGAGGAGAACATTCCACTCTATTACTCTTCATAATAACTGTTTTTAATGGAGGAATAAAAGGCTGCAAACCGCTCAAAAGTGGGAGGAGACACTTCACAGCACAGGTACATATGATACATCAATTTCTGGGGATTTTCTGGGGTTTTGCTTAATGGTTGAAGCAACCAAATACAACATCATTGTTGATAATAACAACAAGTGCCGCCTCTAACTCGGGCTCCTCTGGAGCTAATCCCCATTACCCCGGCATGCTGGGCTCCTACACAAACAGCTAGCGCTCTTTCATAGTGTGTCTGGTTTCACAGTGAGGCAGTAATCACAGGGAGCTTAACGGTGCAGTACGACAGTTCCATCATTAAAGCAAAAAGGGGACCAACGGGATTCAATTTCAAAGAGCGTTAATGCGCTGCTTTTGTGGCGCCTTGAACACGAGAATACCAAAACATAAACTCCAGCTCAGACTAATACGAACCTGATTCTGTCGGTTTATGATTCATATTTAGTAATGTGTGCCTTCTGATCCACTTTCAGTGGATGTTTGTGCATAAAAACCTAATTACATCCACTTTTCTAAATGCTTGCGTAATTAAATGGATAAGGTAAAGAACTGTTCACAGTGGTGGTGAAGGTAACCAGACGTCCACCTTTAAAAGCTCCCTCACAGAAAGTTAGTACATGAGATGGTTATGAGTAGGCTGCCTGATGTCTGAGACACTGTTTATGATAGTTTGGAGAAGATTTCAGCCTTAAACTCCATTCATGGTGGAGGGATACAAGCTGCAGGGCGCTGTGAGGTAAAATAGCCCCCCAAAGAAAACTTATTATTTCCAGGTTCTCCAGATTTTCCCATCATCAACATTCCATATAACATTCACAAGACATGTGTGGGTTCACTGGTGGTTTAGATATTGAGTAAAATGTCTATATGTGTGTTGTAGACATGGAGAACCCTGGTTCCTCTGGTTTCTACTGGCTTATTCATCTCTTTACACTGAGTGATCCGCCTAGAGATTACACTAATCTGTAGACTGATACATCTGGGCTACTGACCTCCTGCTGTCTGAACGGTGTTGAGTCATACCATACTGCTACACTACTGATCTCCTGCTGTCTGAACGGTGTTGAGGTACACCATACTGCTACACTACTGATCTCCTGCTGTCTGAACTGTGTTGAGTCATACCATACTGCTACACTACTGATCTCGTGCTGTTTAAACTGTGTTGAGTTATACCACACTGCTACACTACTGATCTCCTGCTGTTTAAACTGTGTTGAGTTATACCACACTGCTACACTACTGATCTCCTGCTCTCTGAACTGTGTTGAGTCATACCATACTGCTACACTACTGATCTCCTGCTCTCTGAACTGTGTTGAGTCAAGGCTGCTCCTGCATGTGTCTAGAACATTACCTACTTCATATATGTATATGTACCCTGCTCACTGTTACAACCTGTGGTTATAGCTCTTTTGGAACCCCGCCCTGTTTATTCTGATTAATGTATATACCTACTTCTTAGTACATACCTAGAACCCTGCTCACTCTTACTGTCTGTGGTTATAGCTCTTCTGTAACTCTTGCTCTATGTATTCTAGTCATGTGTGTCCGCCCCTGTGCAGTATGTACGGTACTGTGACACTGCAGTTTCCTTCGGGATCAATAAAGTGTTATCATGTCTATCTTACAGAAGGACCGGGGAACATGAGGATTCTTTCAGTACCAGAACACCTCAGACCTCTTTGAGGTTCCCCTCCTTACCCTACGATAGTTCTGGATTCCAGGATGTTTTCCACAGAGTGTTGCTCTTCCCATGATGCCTGTCACCTCAGAATCTAAAACCCAGAACACATCGTTCCCCTGCAAATACCAGTGTTGGATTGATGTACTATAGCTATGTGTGATTGTTGGAATCTCCAGGATGTTCTCCTTGATTCATACTGGGTCGTTTGGCTTGTCAGATCCCAGATTCTGGAACACCATGAGCCTGAATGTCAGCTTTGGAATGTTCACGTTTGGTGGAGGATGCTGATCGCAAGTGATGGTGTTGGTTTAGGAACGTTTGGTGGAGAACTTCGGTGTGTTTTGTGGAGTTGTTTGGTCCTAGATGTCGTGGAAGATTGGCTCAGTGTTTGATGGTCCACAGTGGAGGTGCTGTGCAGAAATCTGGAGTTCCAGATGATTCTAGTATTTCAGTCAAATTAGACTCGTAGTCTTTAGTTCATATACATTATAGAACTCCTTTTAAGATGCATTCACGATGCATTCATTCTATAGATTGTAGATCTCCTTCAGTAGAACTCAAGGAGCTAGAGATTTAGTTAATCCTGATGCTAGAACTACTAATTAGTTGGACTCTAGAGCTCAGGTCAATCTGATTTGTAGCTGGACTCTAGAGCTTCAGTCAGGCAGGATTATAGTACTTTAAATTGGGTTCTAGAGCTTTAGTTGATATAGATTACTAATAGGGCTTTAGTTGCTCTAAAAGATAGAACTCCATTTGAACGTGAAACGGCCTAACCCTCATTTGCTAAACTAGATCTAAGAGCTCAAGTTAGCTGGACTCCAGAGCTCCAGTCAAGCGGGATTATAGCACTTTAGTTAAACTCTAGAAAATTTAGATTATTGATTACTTTAAGATGGATTATAGACCTTTTGTTGATCCAGATGCTAGAGCTTCATTTGAACTTGATATGGCCTAACCTTTTTGTGCTGAACTGAATCCTAGTGCTCAAATCTGGTGGAATCTAGAGCTCTGTTCTTGTGGAACTTTAGCACTCTAATGACATTATTTAAACTTACCCATTTGAGCTGGATTGTTAAACTTCCCTTGATTCTGGTGCTTTTTGAACTAGAAAAAGCCTAAACCTCATTTGCTTAACTGGGTCTTACTGGACTCTAGAGCTCCAACCCAACTCACAACACATAGGGATGAAGAAAAAATGTGTCTTGGAGAACCTGGTTGGGAACTACTGCGCTACAGGGGTTGGACAATGAAACTGAAACACCTGTCATTTTAGTGTGGGAGGTTTCATGGCTAAATTGGACCAGCCTGGTGGCCAATCTTCATTAATTGGACATTGCACCAGTAAGAGCAGAGTGTGAAGGTTCAATTAGCAGGTAAGAGCACAGTTTTACAGTTTTGCTCAAAATATTGCAATGCACACAACATTATGGGTGACATACCAGAGTTCAAAAGAGGACAAATTGTTGGTGCACGTCTTGCTGGCGCATCTGTGACCAAGACAGCAAGTCTTTGTGATGTATCAAGAGCCACGGTATCCAGGGTAATGTCAGCATACCACCAAGAAGGACGTTTTCCTCCACCAGCATCACGTAGTGACCTGGCCACTATCCTGCAAGAAGCATGGCTTAAAATCCCTCTGACCACTGTGCAGGACTTGTATATGTCATTCCCAAGACGAACTGACGCTGTATTGGTCGCAAAAGGAGGAGGAGGCCCTACAGCATACTAATAAATGATTGTGGTCTAAAACCAGGTGTTTCAGTTTCATTGTCCAATCTGGTTTACACGTACAGATGCACATGATCTCCTGGAGAGCTAGCTTCTTGTAATGTCTAGTTCCCGCCACAATCTGCTACATCTGCTCCAGCTAATGAATATCTTCAGAGGTTCCTGATTGGCTGGATCAGATGAATTAGTGTTAGGTAAGGAGTGGTGGAGGCATGTTGAATGCAGGGAACTAGATCCCTAGGACCAGGGTTGGAGACCACCACTTTAGACTCTGCAGCTGCGTTTGAGCCAGATCTTGAGCCCTGTTTGAGCCGGACTGCGGAGTCAACGCGTGGGGTGGTGGAGCTCAGGTTTGACAGAAAGCTCTGCCGATGTGTGTCAGCGCCTCAACGTGTTCTTACTCAAGTTTTCCAGACGCAGATTCCTGGAGGCAGCCAGAAAGAGTGTGGATAATTAAACAGGCTCTTTTGTTGACGGACTAACCGCAGCAGGCTGATTAACTACGGCATGAGAGAGCAAAAGCCAGCGATGTGATTAAAGCCTCCAAAGCCAGATCTAGCCGAGTGTTTGTGTATCTGTTTATGAGCGTGTACGTGCGTACAGCGGAGGCAGCTGGGTGGTCCCAATCTGCAGGGTGATTTCAGCCTGTTCACCTTTTCCTAAACAGGAGAGTTCCTGTGACGTGGCAGCGGATCCGGTCAGTGTGCTGTAGAACCTCATGTGACCAATGGCTTTAATTAAGCACAGTTTAATGTTCTGAGGTTCTCAAGCCGAACCGGAGATGGCAGTTTACCAGTCCCCGAGGGATTATTGTTGTCACCAGATGGTGCTGCACGAGGATCATGGGGATATAAATACCTGCAGGGTGTGAGTGACGGGATCCATAGATTGGGAAGAGGTGGTACAGTGCAGGGTATGGCTCCAAAGCAGATGTTAACAATTGGCTAAAAGGAGTTACTGTCACAGACCATAGTGTGAAGGAAGTCCTGAATCTGCAGGTGTATGGAAGCATACGGTCATACGGGTCTACCAGCAGTGGCTAAAATCCCAGTCTACAGGGAATTCTCCTCGGAATTGTGCCAGGGAAGGCATCCACCAAATCTGGACCAACTGCGCAATTCGTTGATGGAAGAGTGTCTGAACATTAATGTGGCCTACATCCAGAAACTTGACCAGTTTGTCTGGTGAGCTTGTCTTGAGCAGCTCTGATCATCACTCTGGCATCTTACACTATAATATGGGATATACTTACTGATACTATATAAACATGTATTTAATTTTGCATTCAAATCATTTATTACATAGTTGTAACATGTTATAATGTAGTCAGATCTCCACATCCACCCACAAACACAAACAGATTGAGGAGTTTTCTCTCATGTTGTTCTCCAAAGCTGTGCTGAATAGGGCCGTTTCCCGGTGATCAGAGGTACAGCGAGCGGTTTCAACACCAGTAAGAGTCACTACTCTGCAGTGCAGGAGAGACCAGACTGAGCCCTCAGTGAGGAGTAGGATCATAAACGATCAAGTTTGACGCCTTTAATTGTTTGTTTGTATCTTTATTGTTTAGAAAAAACAGAGTTGCCACCTCCACTTCTCCATCGGGGTATCTGGAAAACGAGGTGTGTAAAAGTTTTTGGGAATGAGTGGAATATCCCAACCACGAGTACAGCTCCAGTAAACCGAATGGGCTTTAAAAGCTCTGATTGGAGTTTAAAAGGCTCGTTTGCAGCCGCAGGAGAGCGTAAGTGTAGTTTCCACTGGAGACGGGAGACCTCTCACAGTCCTGTTTCTGTGGCCCCCACCCCAACTCCTTATCCCAACCCAACACACACACACACACACACACACACACACACACATACATACATACATACATACATACATTTACTTTCAATCTACAGTCATGTAGTGAAGCCGGTGAGCGGTGCACATCTGTACTTACTGGCCGGTTGTGTAATCTGGATTATGGGAACAGAGCTGAGTGATTCACCTGATATACAGCTACACTTATGATACAGGGACCAGGGGGATACAACTGTTTCCATGTATACACTACACTCATATCCATAGTTACATTACAGCCATTTTCATGGTTATGCTACACTCGTTTCTATGGTTACATTGTGCCAATTGCCATGTTAATGCTGCATCCCTTTCCATGGTTACAGAACACCTATTTCCATGTTTACACTACACCCATTTCCATGGTAATGATACATCTGTTCCCATGGTTACGCTATGCCCATTTTCATGGTCATGTTCCATCTGTTTCCATTTCTACACCACACCTATTTCCATGGTTACATGGTGTGGTGTGTCTGTTTCCTTGGTTAAGTTATGGCCATATGGCCTTATTACCCATGTAATAAATAAGTGTATTTTAAATCTATCTATCTATCTATCTATCTCTATATACTATAAATGTCTATACTATAAATGTACTTTGATATGTAATTAGTTCTTAAAATAGTACAGTTAAGTACAGTTAGTTCTATTTAGTATAGAGTAACAGCACTAATGATTATATTTAGCATACCAAGTATATAGTTGGTATATGAAAATGGCACACTTTCAGCAAGGAAGTTTTAAAGTACAGTTTTAAAGTAAGCATTGAAGTACACTTCAGTGAATGTTTTTTTTTTTTCTCTGTTTCTGTGGTTACACTACCCCCATTTTCATGGTTGTATAAAGGATTCTGAGCTGCTGCTGAATGCAGTTATGAGGAAGAGATGTGACTGAATAATCTGAAACATAAGGAGATCATGAGAACCCTGATAAGAGAGTAATTCGCTCTGTCAGCACTAACGTCCATTTTACTACAGTCTTTCTGGCTGTAGTCCTGTATCTTATTAGCTTACATTAGCTCATGCTAACATTAATGTTAGCGGTTTCCATACAGAGCACTTGTACTGCTCCGGTGGTCAGCTAACTCTAGCTAACACCCTCGGTAAGGTGTAACGTATGTGTAATTGTGTCGACAGTAACCTGAGCCTGAAAAGTGATCAGTGCAGAATGTTAAAATCTAACATCAGCTAGCGAGCTAACATTGTGTTAGCTAGGAGTGTGTGTGTGTGTTGGAGCTTTCTGTGGAGGTTTAGTTAACACTGATTAGCCCTGTGCTAAATCTTTGACTATGTAGAGCTTCTACAATTCAAACATGGCACATTATTTACATGGGTTTAGTGTTGAACACAGTGTTTTGGGCACTTCAAATAATCTATATGTGACTTTTCTCTCAGGGAAATTAGGGCGTCAAATCTCCGAGGGAAGGCCTTCGACAGCTCTTCCTTCAGTTTCTCAGATTCACAAATAAAAACTGCCATTAAATAAACCGCTTTTAGTTTAACATATTAAGTTGTTGCAAACTGTCATTCCGGATATGCTCATTAATATTAAAAGCATTCCGAAACGGTCCCCAAACTTTTGACAGCCGGAGCAGTGTTGTAGATGAGTGAGTGTTAGGGCTCTCTGGGGGATTGTGGGTAACATCTTTTCCATACAGTAGCTTCCATCTGCTTCCTCTGCGTGAATTCTCTCCTCCGTTAAACCCTGTTGACGTGGTGGTCGATCTCTGGAGCTCAGATGATCAAAGAAAGCGTCACGGTGTCTCCGGGTTAATACGAAACACCCTCACCTTCTCCTTCACACCTGGGATAAACTAACAGGTTCTGCTTCCATATGAGCTTCAGCTGCCCCTAACCTCCACTCAGAGAGGCTTTATTAACATCATCATATCACCACTTTCATAACCGCTTCTTTAACAGCATCTTAGAAAGCTTAGCTCGAGGGACGTGTGCGGACACCCTCAGACACCAGTGTATTATAATATGTTCTACTCATAGTTCGGAATTTATTGGCAGCATATTACAGCACTGTCTTGTGCACAAGTTTAGGCCCCGCACAGTGTTATTTTCATTAAATTCTCCAAGTGAAATAAGTTAACACATCCTCGGCACCCTCTGCACTCTTAAATATGACATTTACCGTGTGCATTTTGGTGCAGTTTCTATTAA
This sequence comes from Semaprochilodus insignis, assembly GCA_034552555.1. NCBI lineage: Eukaryota > Metazoa > Chordata > Actinopteri > Characiformes > Prochilodontidae > Semaprochilodus > Semaprochilodus insignis. Next base: position 28,838,840 of record CM067490.1, on the reverse strand, counting down.
TTTGCTGGATTTGACACACCAACAATACATAAAACACTCAAACCTTTACACATATCACATTTTATGTTTTATTGTTTCCCCAGTATGTTACACCCAGTGAATGAATGACATAGCAACACCTTAGCAACCACGTGGGATACTTAGCAATGGCCTAGCGACATCTTAACCACCCCCTACATACAAAAGCAACATCCTGGCACTTTAACAACCACCTGGGATACTTAGCCATGGCCGAGCAACCCCCTGTATACCAAGGCAGCATCCTAGCAACATCTTAGCAACCACCTAAGCTTACATAGGAACACCTTAACAACTGCTTGGGATAATTAGCAATGGCCTAGCAACAGCTTAACAATCCCCTGGATACCATAGCAACATCCTAGCAGAACCTTAGCAACTACCTGAGATACGTAACAATGGCCTAGCAGCACCTTAACCATCCCCTGCATACCAAAGCAACATCCTAGCAGCACCTTAGCAACCACCTGAGATACTGAGCAATGACCTAGCGGCACCTTAACAACCCCCTGCATACCATAGCAACCACCTGGGATTGCATGGCAACACCTTAGCAACCACCTGGATACCATAATGGCAAACTAGCAACACTTTAGCAACCATCTGAGGTATACAGCAATGACCAGCAGTACTTAACAACCACCTGGAATTGCAAAGCAACACCCTAGCAACCATAATAGCATCCTTGTAACACCTTAGTAACCACATGGGATATCCTAGCAATGGCCTAGCAACAACTTAGCAACCATTTGGTATCCCATAGCAATGGCCTAGCACACAGGCCGTTACGACGACTGTTCTTAACACCATGTCAACATCACCAAAGACTGCAATGGTGTTGTGCCAGACTGTCATGGAGTGACTCAGAATGGCAGCAGGTCATCTTCAGTGACGAGTCCCACTTTTGTCTTGGTGGAGACGACCAACCAATCTGTGTGTGGAGGCACCGTGGTCAGCGCCAAGGTCATTGCAATACCACACGTCTTTCTGGGTGTGGCTATTCTTTTGATTTTACCGCCATAAAGACTCAAACAGACATGTGTAGGTTCACTGGTGGTTTAGATAGTAGATTTAGTGGTGTCTATATGTATGTTCTAGAGATGGAGAACCCTGGTTCCCATCACCACCACTGTACAGAACATCTGAACCATCTCACACCAAACCACCTCCCTCTCACTCTGCTTTCCCTGAGGTGTGGAGTAAATTTTAGGATTGGTGTATATACACCTCTTGACTGGTTGTACGTCTTCTATCCCAAACCTGTTACTCCTCTCTCTCACTCCGCTCTGAGCTCTGTGGAGGCTGAAGATGATCCAGGCAGGTAGGGGTGATGAAGGGTGATGATATAAAGGCCCCTCTGCAGCCTGGACTGTGTTAACCTCGTCCATCTGCTGAACACTCCTGGAGCCTGGACTGCTTCCATATTCCTGCAGCCATGGGAAGCCTCGCTAACACGGCAAACGTCCTAAATGCAAACCGGCTTGCTCGCCAAGCGCCGAAAGACAGCATTGTTCTCCAAGTTTCATAGAGCACAGCAGGTCCAGTAGCTGACCCATCCTAATGTGGGATATTCTGAATTCCGACTCAGGCCTGTATGGACACTGGTTTGATTTAGTGTCCTAAGAGGTGACAGTTTTATCCAGCTAGACTTGGCAGAAACATGCTCGCTGATGGGGGCATGGGGATCCTAACTGCTCCCGGCTATGGATAGCTCAAGACCACATCTTTTCCTGGGAAGTCCATGGCTATTCCAGCAGGACAACGCCAGGCCTCATTGTGCATGTGCTACATTAGCTCAACTTTGTAGACACAGACTCTATGTGCTTGACTGACCTGCCTGCTGTCCGGATATCCCTCCTGTAAAGGTCAAAATTGCATCCCAACTTTTCCAAACAAGGGGTTTGTATTACAACAGGCTGCTATTTATAATCACACACCTTATCTCGGACTTCACTACCCAACAGCGTAGTCCAGTGTTTGTGGGACACATTCAGAAAGATTCTGTCTACCATGTTCCTCTGATGACTCAGTGAAGTCAAGCTAAAATGTGCATTTAGCAAAAAAATTAATCAAACTTTTAAACAGAATCTAACTTTTATTGATATGTGCTATTAGTAACTTCTCTTAAACTATAAATAAGCGAGCATGCTTTCAGTTTTGTGTTTATCTACTGATCAGTGATATACTAAACACAGTAACACGTATGTATCCTCGACTTATACTGACAAGTACTCAGAAACATCTGAGTGTATTTGGCCTATACTTGAACCTTTTGAGGGAGATACTTAAGAAAAGTATAATAAAGTACTCGTGCCTTACACATAAAGACATCCAGGAGAACAAATATTGTATTTTGTATTGTATTGTATCTTTATGTGAAATTTTCATTTTAAAAGTATACTAGTGTGTTATTAATCCTGAGTATGTCCTGTTCAGTTGTATCTGTGTAATCCACCGGTCTAAGTCTACTTAAAGTACAGTTAAAGATATGTTTTTAATATACAAATAATAAAATAATACCCAAATAAAAACCTAGTCCTATACTTAAAAGTGCAAAAACTATATGTAAGTAGTAAACTATAAGTATTATGTAAAGTTTATTTAAAGAAAACAAAGTTTACTTGAAGTTTAAAAACTACTAAACTAGTAGTTTACTAAGGGTGTACTTAAAGTCTACTTTCATAAACTAAAAAGAGGGATAGATGTATATAACTGGTACACAAAATGTCTATCTATAAGTTTCTATTTAGTATCTATTAGTTTCTTTATATATTATTTTTAGTATAGTTGAAATACAAAATAAAACTTAAATGTAAACAAGTTGTGTACTTAGAGGTTACTACTTTTGTACCTAAAGTATACTTAAAAGTGTACTTTCATAAACTAAAAAGTGGGATACAGGTATAAAACTAATAAACTGACTGTATACTTATGATATTACTTTTAGTATAATTGCAGTAAAGAAAAAAATTTAGATTTAAACTAGTTGTGTACTCAACGTTTACTACTGTATATACATAAAATATACTTGAAGTGTAATTTAAAAGTTAAAAAATTTAAAAAGTGGGATACAGGTATGTAACTAGGAAACTAAAAGTATACCTATAAGTTTACTATACTTGCAGTACAAAATAAAAGTTAGATATAAAATAGTAAAAATGTACTACTTTTATACCTAAAATGTACTTAAAAGTGTACTGTCATAAAATAAGAAGTCGGATGAAAGTATACAACGAATGAACTGACTTTATACTTAAGTGTTTAATTTTAGTGTAATTGCAGTACAGAATAAAACATGTAAACTAGTTGTGAGCTCAAAGTTTACTACTCTTACACCTAAAATATACTTGTGGAATTTCATAAACTAAGGCCAGTTTATCTGCTGACTTATTTAGTCCCAAGAAGTGTTAAAATAGTACACTGAAATGAGTGTACTTACTACATAAAGTGTGTTTGGGAAATATACACCATCTTTACCTATATGTACCTAATAAAATGACCTTTAAGGAACTTGTTTTTGTATGGGTTAGCTATTGTACCATCATGTTATTGCTTTTACCGCCTGAATGTCTTTATTAAACAGTGAAATGTATAAATTATAAGCTCTTTTAATAGTAAACAGGTTTTGACCCCTGGAAGCCAAATGGAGAGTCAAAGGTCAGCAGTGGAGTGTAGGGTCAGGAGCCCCCGTTTCCCTGATGAGCTGGATGAATGTTGTCTTAAATCTTGCAGAGATGCGAGCAGGTCCTGTACATACTGTACAGAGGAGTCCGTGTTTCACCATCATCTCCGCTGTGATGGATGGCTTTAATCAATCCCTCCTAACGGCTGATGTCTTTAATAAAGCCAGACTTCAAAAGCTGCTCGCCGGAAGGGCACAGATATTAAAGCTGTAATATTTTACTTGCTTTTTATGTCCATGGCTACTTGATGGCGTCCAATCAAACCGCCCAGGCTGCATAAATTCTTCCCTTTCCTTTCCTCGGCGTTCTGGATGAGTTTAGCTCCCGCAGTGACGTCCGTGCTAGCGCTAGCAAAGAATAGCTTGGCAGCGGAAAGCCAGATGTCAGAGGCAGATTTCTGTTTTCCTTTTATAACAGTTATGATTTATTTGAATGGACATTGTTTGCCGGCTGGCAGAGGTCAGCTGTCGGCCCTTTATGGCTGAGTCACAAAGAGGTTTAGATATGAAGCCTGAACATAGCATTCTGACACCCCAACACATACATGCAGGGCAGGCGGTATGCAAGAAATGTTTCCATTCACAACACAAGGTCAAGACGGTCGCGCTGGGAGTGGGTGAGAAATGACCAGGATGAGTGGCACGGCCTTCACAGTGGTCAACACTGTAGCCTCCAGTTCAAGTTCTTAAAGGAATAGTTCAGCATTTCCTCAGACTGACCATCATGTGTGGTGTTTACAGTCTGACAGTAATAACTATGGAGTGATTTGAATCCGGTATGAATCTGCAGCGTGTGTAGTGTTTACAGTCTGACAGTAATAACTGTGGAGTGATTTGAATCCGGTATGAATCTGCAGCGTGTGTAGTGTTTGCAGTCTGACAGTAATAACTGTGAAGGGATTATAACCCAGTATGAATCTGCAGCGTGTGTAGTGTTTACAGTCTGACAGTAACACTGTAATTGTGGAGTGATGTTAACCCGGTATGAAATATGACTGTATGTAATTGATGTTACTGAAATTTGTGTTTGTGTTTGTGTTGATTGTGTTGTGTTGAATCATTTGACATGGAAACTCAGTGCTGTTTGCTTTTTTCCTGCCCCCTTGAAAGAGCCCTCAGGACACTGAGTGAATCAGTGAGCACGGCTGCTATACAGTCACAAATATTTTGTCATTCAGCGTAAAAAATGTTCTTCATGTGGTGAGAAGCTCTTTAACTGGGTTTACTTAAGTGAAACAGAATCAGAGAAGAGCAGCGCTAGTCAGACTCCGTCACACAGGCAGCTCAGATCAGACTCGGCTCCGTCTCCCGGTGCCCTGTGGCTTTAACCCTGTTTAACCCTGCTATTATTGTCGTCTGCTGTGATACAGAAATGTAGTTACAGAGGCACATGACTGATTACATGTATGTCTGATTTGCACTCTGTATCAGCAGATTCACGTTCCTATGAAACTCCAGAGTGCTGCATTTGAAGTGAGTCACATGATCATGGCGTGTAACTTAGAGAAAGGCTTTGGTCTGTTGTCTGAGGGTCAAGATTGTCATGCTGGGTGCTTGTTTCCAGACTCTGTGACCTTTAGGAGGGTCAGCTGTTTGCTTTAGGTCAGCGACACAGAATATCTGCAACAGTGGAACATCACGGGACCACTGTAGAGTATGGTCTGCTCGAGATAGTCCAGGGTCTGGAGGTCACCGTGAGAACAGCAGCGTGCTGTAATTCTGAATGATGATGATGATGATCTCTCTCTCTCTCTTTCTGTTCTCCGTCCATCCGTCCTCTGTGTCTGCAGGAAGAATTTTCCTGTGTGTGGTTCAGTTTTACATGGAGGTCTAGTTTGAAAAGGTCAGCGGGTCACACAGTCTTAAACATAGAGACGGTTCTACAGAGAAGGGTTCTTTGGTTAAACCATGTTAACAATGAACAATCACAGAACAAACAGTATAAGGAGAAAGAAAGAAAGAAAGAAAGAAAGAAAGAAAGAAAGAGGGTA
>CM067490.1:28788389-28823385 GCA_034552555.1 Semaprochilodus insignis | reverse complement strand
CTTTTCTTTTCTTTTCTTTTCTTTTCTTTTCTTTTCTTTTCTTTTCTTTTCTCTTCTCTTCTCTTCTCTTCTTCTCTTATCGTCTCTTCTCTTCTTTTCCCGACTCTTCCCGACTCTTCTCGCCTCTTCTTTCTTTCCTTTTTTCTTCTTTTTCTCCTTATCTCTTCTCTTCTCTTCTCTTCTCTTCTCTTCTCTTCTCTTCTCGACTCATCTTCCTTTTTTCTCCTTTTTCTTCCTACTTCTCTTCTTGTCTTCTTTTACTTATCTTCCCTTTTCTTCTCTTCTCTTCTTTTCTCCTCTTCTCATCCGTTCTGCTCCCTTCTCTTTTCTTTTCTTCTCCTCTCTTCTCTTTTCTTCTCTTCTCTTTCTCCTCTCCTCTTTTCTCCTCTTCTCTTCTCTTCTCTTCTCTTCTCTTCTCTTCTACTCCCGTTTACTTCTCTTCTACTTCTCTCTTCTTACTGCACTAAGAACATATGTGTTCTAGTTAAGTGACTGTATGTAATGAATGAAGCTCCTTGTCTCATTAGTGATTACTGTGTTTGCCTTGTTTGTAGTTCTCACTGACAGTAATAACCCTGCGGTGAACTCCTCTGCGGGTGCCGTTAGGAGTGGCTAAAGGAGGCTCAGCTCTGTTACTCTGTATTGTTTTGAATGAGGTGAGGAGTTCGGAGCGTGGAGCTCAATCTGAAATCCCTCCTGTAGAAAAACACCTCCATGGTGAGGGAAGAGAGAGGGATCAGCGTCAGAGCTCTGGGTTTGTAATACGGCTCCTCTGTGAGCTGCAGCCCTCCCACATTGCGCTGCGGCTCCTCACAGCTCCTCACAGCTCGTCTGATTGAAGCTGGATTCCAGAGCAGTGCTCAGCTGAGGCCTCCAGCACGTGTAGCGTGAGAGTGCAGGGTCCGTGTGTGTGTGCATGAGTGTGTATGTGTGTGTCTGTGTATATCTGCAGTGTGTGTGTAGGTGTGTGTCTGCAGTGTGTATGTGTGTGTGTATCTGCTGTGTGTATCTGCTGTTTGTGTGTGTGTATGTGTATCTGCTGTGTGTGTGTATCTGCCATGTGTGTGCGTGCATGCGTGTGTATCTGCAGTGTGTGTGTGTGTGCGTGTGTGTGTGCGTGTGTGTGTGTGTGTGTGTGCACGCGTGTGTGTATCTGCAGTGTGTGTGTGTGTGTGTGTCTATGCAAATCTGTGTATCTGCAGTGTGTGTGTGCGCCTGTGTGTTTATCTACAGAGTGTGTGTGTGTGTGTGTAACTGCTGTGTGTGTACTGTGTGTGTGTGTGTGTGTGTGTGTGTGTGTATCTGCTGTGTGTGTGTGTGTATCTGCTGTGTGTATCTGCTGTTTGTGTGGGTGTGTGTGTGCATGTGTATCTGCTGTGTGTGTATCCGCCGTGTGTGTGTGTGTGTGTGTGTATCTGCTGTGTGTGTATCCGCCTTGTGTGTGTGTGTGCGCGTGTGTGTGTATCTGCTGTGTGTGTGTGTGTGTGTGTGTGTGTGTGTATCTGCAGTGTGTGTGTGTGAGTATCTGCTATGTGTTTGTGTGTGTGTGTGTATGTATCTGCAGTGTGTGTGCGTGTATCTGCAGTGTGTGTGTGTGTGTGCGTGTGTGTGTGTGTGTGATCCTGCTATACACAGTGAGCTGATTAAGCTCTTTAAGGTTTTACTGTAACTGATCTGCAGCAGCCAAAACCAGCAGCTCAGGACATCAGCAGAGAGACTCTACCTTCATCCAGCTCTCCCTCCCTCCCTCCCTCCCTCCCTCTCTCTCTCGGCCTATCTCTCTCTCTCTCTCTCTCTCTCTCTCTCTCTCTCTCTCTCTGTCCATTCTTTCCAATTCTCTCTCTGTATGTCTTTCTGGATTTACAGGCGTGTAACCTGAGTTTCCTAAAGGGCCTGAATGTGAAGCCCGGGATGATAGTTGAAGGCTGTAAATGCCTGTTTACTTGCTTATACAATACTGGAATAGATCACTGATCAGTTCCCGGTGGTTAAGGGGCGTCAGGCACGACGTGACATGATCATGGGATATATTCACTGTGGCACACAGCATACAGCAGCTCCCTGCTTCTCTTCAGCACAACATGATTTTACCTGTAGTCAATAACACACGGTTCCTGTGGAGAACCTGGAGATCCTATTAAGGGCCTTTTAGAAGCCTCTGTTTGACAGAACCGGTTCCGAGGTTCTGAACTTGATGCAGTTGAAGCAATGCATTTAAACACCTCTATTTATTACTGTAAAGACCAACAGACTCCTTTCCTCCTGTGTGCTCAGGGCGTTTACAGACCCTCTGAGCCAAAACCCTGAGAGCGCTCCCTCCCTACAAACTCCCCACTGACCCGCACTGACCCTCCTGCCACACAGCCTCCCTCCGCCTCACACACAGTGGACACTAGTGACCCTCTGACCACACACACACACCCCAAGGTTATGTTTACACAGGCAGAATTAGAGGCTCCAGCTCAAAGGCTGGAGAGGGAGTCGGTGAGGGGGGTATCAAAGCAAATGGGCCAGTACCAGGCAAACCAAACACAGCACACAGACAGAGCGAGCTATTTAAAAACTTCTTGTCTTTCGCATGTTTAATTCAAAAGGCTTCATATTTACAGACCTGTACCTGCTCCCCTGTACTCCCAGCTGAGGTCCTCTGCATCATCAGTAGTATTAATAGAGCTCTGTAGCCTCGTGGGACCCGACCTGAGGTGTGCAGGAGCATGCAAGGGTGCTCAAGTTCTCGGTTAAGGTGTTCAGAATGTTCCCTCTACTGATAAGGTTGATAATCCCCAGATCACAGTGCAGTGGTGCAGTGAAAGTGTGCATTAGTTGTTTAGTAAAATATTTGCTGGAACCAACAAACAAATGTTCTTTCTAGATCAATTTTAGTGTGAGAAATTTCTGTCCGAACATAATTACAACACACGTTTCAAGAAAATTCTGTTTGAACCGACTAACCGAAACATTCTGTCCAACAAAATTCTACAAGAATCTGACTGTTTGAAATTCAGTTTGTACCGACTGCAAAAAAACATTTTGTCTGACCGTAGCCTGAATTGAATGTAGCAAACAAAATTCTGAATCTGACTGTTGCCAACAAAATTCTGTCTGAATCCGACTGTAGCCAACAAAATTCGATATGAATCCGACCGTTACAGACAAAATTCTGTCTGAAGCTGACTGTAGCCAACAAAATTCTGTCTGAATCCGACTGTAGCCAACAAAATTCTGTCTGAATCCGACTGTAGCCAACAAAATTCAATATGAATCCGACTGTAGCCAACAAAATTCAATATGAATCCGACTATTACCGACAAAATTCTGTCTGAATTCGACTGTAGCCAACAAAATTCTGTCTGAATCCGACTGTAGCCAACAAAATTCTGTCTGAATCCGACTGTAGCCAACAAAATTCAATATGAATCCGACTGTAGCCAACAAAATTCAATATGAATCCGACTATTACCGACGAAATTCTGCCTGAATTTGACTATAGCCAGCAAAATTCTGTCTGAATCCGACTGTAGCCAACAAAATTCAATATGAATCCGACTATTACCGACGAAATTCTGCCTGAATTTGACTATAGCCAGCAAAATTCTGTCTGAATCCGACTGTAGCCAACAAAATTCAATATGAATCCGACTGTAGCCAGCAAAATTCTGTCTGAATCCGACTGTCACCAACAAAATTCAATATGAATCCGACCGTTACCGTCAAAATTCTGTCTGAATCCGACTGTAGCAAACAAAAGTTTTGGAATGTCGAAATTGAAATTTGGCTTTTTTCAACACTGCTTTGTAAAACTGACACACTATAAAATTATGAAGTTTTTAATGTGAAACAATGAATTAAATTAAAGTTGTTATTTAATTAAATAATGTTATTACATGTAAAACACTAATTATATACCTATATAACTTTAAATAATGTAGCAATGAATCATTAACTAATGAAATAAGGTCTAACATTATTTTAGATTTTATTAAGTAGTTTATATTCCTTAATAAATGCTTAAATAAGTGATGTCTCAATTAGAAAAGAAGTAACCACTAATGAACAATTGACTGAAGTCTATGATCACTTCAAATAAAATCTTAAATATTAAATACATACCTTCATAAAGGTTTAAGGGCACAGAGTTCATCAAGTGCATATCAAATTCATAATTCATGTGTAAACTATATATTGATTATGTAACATTTATTAAACATTGTTGAGCACTTTAGACATTTTTACAGGTCACAAAGAACATTAAATAATTATAAGATGTAATTAAATTGTAATAAATGATTTATATAATGTATATGATTCATTTATATAGTTATATAAGTTAGATGTTATATATAATTTAAATAGTTATATATAATTTTGTAACCCATTTACAAACTATTATGATCTTATCTCTAAGGTGCTTATGGGTAACTGGGCCATGATTGGTTGGAACAGTGAAACACAAACATGCAGGATATTCCAGGAGTATTTCAGGAGCTGATTAGACAATGGAATTATGCATATATTATTTCATGTTTAATTGAGACATTACCTAAGCATTTAGTAAGGATTATAATCTAATTACTAACATCTAAAATGATGTTAATTCCTATTTTTATCATTAATTAATGATTAATTGCAACACTGCAAAGCTAATTAGTAACGCTTATAGCTCTCTTAAGTGGCATTAATAGATGTAGCCTTATTGTAAAGTGTTGCCAGTATAATAAACCTGGAACTACATGTTAATCCAGTTGCTTGTATTTAAGCTTAACATCTGAATACTTCTCTTTATGGTGCACATGTGGTTTTTCTAGAACTCAGTTCAGATCCAGAGTCGCTCAGGTACAGTGCTGCAGTGAGGGTGAAACCTATGTGTGTATGTAAGATGAGTCAAACCCTTCCACTCCAGCATTAATGTTCCTCTGTCCCGCTGGATTTAAGAATAAACCTCCCCGGAGGATAAACAGGGTTTTCCTCGAATGGAAACAGCCTCAGCATGGTGCCAGTGGGCAAATAAAACCACCCTCAAAGTTCCCAGAACATCATAGCTGCAGCTCTGCCCCAAACAGGAAGGGGGAAATTAGTAAAAGTCTGCCTCGAAAATAAAACCCAAATTAATTCCAGCCTTTTAATCTGCGTCACGTTCATGCTTTCATAGATAACACCCACATACAGAGTCATAAACCTGCCTACGTGTCCAACTCGCCCATTACAGCTCACACCGACACGGTCCCACCTGCTCTGCGCAGGGTGTCCTTGAGCCAAGCATCAACAATGATCCTATGAATGGTGAAGGTATAGAGTGACAGTCAGCATATCCCTCTACTGATACAGGATTACTTTCCACAGTTGCTGCAAGTGGTGATGACACTCAGGAGGGATTTCACTAATCCCCAGATCACTCCTGATTTCACTGGGAACATCATCTATAGCTCTGCTGGAAACCCGATCGTCTGTCCCCGTCACTAACACCCAACAACTGTAGAACATATTATTATCCATAAAACAGACAAATGTAATTACTTAACTCAACACGGTTTACAGCAACTGCGCAATGGTTTAGCCATGCGGTTAGCACAGTGCTAACTCGGGGAGGGAAAAGTTTCTGTCACTAGTTTAGTTTAAAACTTGGTGGAACCAGCAAACAAAATTGTTTCTAGATCAATTTTAGCCCAATAAATTTGTCTGAAAATTCTGACTGTACTCGACTGTAGCCCACAAAATTCTCTCAATTGGCGGTGACCAACAAAATTCTGTGTGAACCAATTGTGACCAACAATTCTGTCTGAGTGTGACTGTAGCGCAGAAATTCTGTCTGAATCTGACAGTAGCCCAGAAATTCTGTGTTAATCTGACAGTAGCCCAGAAATTCTGCCTGAATCTGACTGTAGTTCAGAAATTCTGTCTTAATCTGACTGTAGCCTAACAAAATTCTGTCTAAATTTGCAGTGGCCAAGAAAATTCTGACTGAATTTAATTGTAGCCAGCATGTTGTCTGTATCCAGCTGCAGCCTGACAAATTTCCTATATATAATCTGTTTCAATATGAAATGGCTGAGAATGTTTCATTTCTGTGTTTGGTTTAAAGTGGGGGAATGCAAGCTGTTAAAGGTGGGAAACACATTGAGAGAAGCCGGAATGAAATCTCTGAGCAGAACTGAGGCCTGACAAATACTTGACAATGTCTGAACTCAACCAAACCCAACAGGAATAACTGGGCTCCATCAGGTTCAGACAAATGTCTCAGGCTCTCGTATGGAGTGTTGTGGGATCTGAGTGGCTTCTGCTTTCAGCTCTGGAGGAAACGCTGGCGGATCTTTCAGGTTCAGCCTTTCTATATCTGTCCCCTGGGCATTTCAGCCTGGAGGCCGAGGGGCCCCAGCACACTGTATCAGTCTCTCTGTCTCTCTCTCTCTCTCTCCCTCTCTTTCTCTCTCTCCCCCTCTCTCTTTCCCTCTCTCCCTCTCTCTCTCTCCCCACTCCCTCCCTCTCTCCCTCCCTCTCTTTCTCTCTCTCTTTCTCCCTCTCTCCCTCTCTCTCCCCCTCTCTCTTTCCCTCTCTCTTTCTCTCTCTCTCTCTGTCTCATTCCTACTCCTGAGAGTTATTCGTACGGTCTGCGGTGTTATTAGCGCTGTTACCCGAGCCACCCCGACACACTCCGTAAAAAAGAGAGAGAGAAAAAGTGGGAAAAAAGAAATACTTTTTTGTCGTCTGAAAGAGGCTCACCTTTGACCTTTGTGTAGAACCAGACATTTTCCACACTAATGCATCCCTGCTTTTAATACAGACTGTTAAAGTACTTTCTCTCTCTTTCTTTCTTTCTCTCTCTCTCTCTCTCTCTCTCTCTCTCTCCCTTCATCTCCCTGCATCTCTGCAGAAAGAGGTATCAGCTAACACCTGACATCGCCCCCGGCAACAGGAAACAGTGGAGGTCACATACGCGTCAGATTCTGACCCCCCAAAAACGCTGAGAATATCCAGAACAAGAGAGAGGGACTGAGAGATTGAGAGAGAGAGAGGTACTGATAGAGAGAGAGAGAGAGGGACTGAGAAAGGGACTGATAGAGAGAGAGAGAGGGGGGGGGTGGGGGGATCTAGACGTCCTGTGGAAGGTTTATACTGTAGTCTGGAAGGCTGAACTCCTCCTAAGTGTATGTTAGCTTATGTCGCTCCTGTAGTTACAGAAACATTAGCATTAACCATTTAGCATCAAGCTACACACACATAGGCAGAGTCTGCACACTAGGTAGCTGATGTGGCCATGCCAGATGTCAGTTCTTTTCCATTTTTAAGCATGACTGGTCCTTAACATTCCCTGTGAAACCCTGTGCCCTTATTTGTTCTAGTGAATTGTGATTGGTTCTTCATTTTCAGTACGACTGGCACCTAATGTTCTCTTTGAATCTTGCTTGACCCTATTTTGCTTGACCCTGGTGAAACTTGATTGGTCCCTATTTTCTTATTCCTTTTTAATTTGACATCATGAATGACCCCCTAATTTCCATCCATTTCCATTTTTACCTGTAAAATGCGTTTGGCCCCTAATATTCCCTGTAAATATTGATTGGCCCCTTAGTGTGTTCATTGAAACTCAGTTAGCCCCTAAATCTAGAACATGAATGACCCCTTATTTTTCTTACAAAATATGAGTGACCTTTTTCCCAGTGAAATGTGATTGGCCCTTACTTTTTCCCAGTGAAATGTGATTGGCCCTTACTTTTTCCCAGTGAAATGTGATTGGCCCTTACTTTTTCCCAGTGAAATGTGATTGGCCCTTACTTTTTCCCAGTGAAATGTGATTGGCCCTTACTTTTTCCCAGTGAAATGTGATTGGCCCTTACTTTTTCCCAGTGAAATGTGATTGGCCCTTACTTTTTCCCAGTGAAATGTGATTGGCCCTTACTTTTTCCCAGTGAAATGTGATTGGCCCTTACTTTTTCCCAGTGAAATGTGATTGGCCCTTACTTTTTCCCAGTGAAATGTGATTGGCCCTTACTTTTTCCCAGTGAAATGTGATTGGCCCTTACTTTTTCCCAGTGAAATGTGATTGGCCCTTACTTTTTCCCAGTGAAATGTGATTGGCCCTTACTTTTTCCCAGTGAAATGTGATTGGCCCTTACTTTTTCCCAGTGAAATGTGATTGGCCCTTACTTTTTCCCAGTGAAATGTGATTGGCCCTTACTTTTTCCCAGTGAAATGTGATTGGCCCTTACTTTTTCCCAGTGAAATGTGATTGGCCCTTACTTTTTCCCAGTGAAATGTGATTGGCCCTTACTTTTTCCCAGTGAAATGTGACTGGCCCTTACTTTCCATAGTGAAATGTGATTGGTCCTTACTTTCCATAGTGAAATGTGATTGGCCCTTACTTTCCCTAGTGAAATGTGATTGGCCCTTACTTTTTCCCAGTGAATTGTGATTGACCCTTACTTTTTCCCAGTGAATTGTGATTGACCCTTACTTTTTCCCAGTAAAATGTGTTTGCCCTTACTTTGGCCTGTGAAACTTGATAGGCCGTTAATTTTGTAACATGAATGAGCCCCAGTGAAATGTGATTGGCCCCTAATATTCCCTATGAATTTTGATTGACCCTAAATGTTCCCTGTAAAATTACATTGATCCTTATTTTTTTATTTCCTGTGAGATGTGATTGGCCCTTATTTTTTCTGGTGAAACTTGATTGGCCCTTAATTTTTCAACATGACTGGCCCTTAGTGTTTCCTCTGAAACTTGATTGACCTCTATTTTTTCTGGTGAAACGTGACTGACCCTGATTTGTGTCCGGTGAAATGGTTTTGACCTTGAGTTGTTACTGTGGAACGGGACTGGTCTGTGTCTGTTCCATGATGCAGCGCGTCTGGTTAATGATTCAGCCTTAAACAGTAAAACTAAACTCCGGGGAAGATGCATGCTAGAATGTTTCCCCAGCCAAGTTATCTAGAACACTGACTTATGTGGGTCACGCCTGAAACTATTCATACTGATAGAGCGAATTCGTTCAAGAAAAAAAACCTATCTGACATCCGTCAGCCGTGCCACTGTTTTTCCTTTCGGGCCGTCCGGCTGGAGATTCGCTCAGGATGCCTTTAGCCGGGCTCGGGGCGGCGGGGATTTAAATCATGCCGGGATTTCAGGCCGGGCCTCCCTCCGAGGCTCCAGAGGCCTGGACTGAGATGAATTAAGTCATTATTAATTACCCTACAAGAGCTCAGGAACGGACATAAATAACCGGGCCGAAACAGACCACCACCCGAAACGGAGCCGGGGGTGGAGGAGGCGCTTTTCGATGTCAAGAGTGTTACATTATTAACCGGTAATGAATGACTTAACATTTACAGAGCGGGAACATGCCGCAAGATGCTGTCCAGACTTACTCTCATAAAAGGGAACTACTGCAGTGCTCCACGCCGCTGCCAGAGAAAACGTTTGCCATTAGTAATCGGTATCAGTGAAAACGTTATGGCACGAAAGAGGAATAGCTACAGTTTCTCATGGCCAGGTGGGGCTTTTCAACGTCTGCTCTGCAGGAAGGAGGAAAAGCAGCTCCCGCGGAATATCTGCTCAGCTATGCACCTTCATGAATAAACAGATCTCTGTATGAGTTAACAGTAGCGTATTAGAGCACAGCTGGACTTCTAATTCACACGCCTACATACATCATGTCTGTGAGGGCGAGGCTTATGTGGCTCGTTCACTCGCGAATGTACACCACGTGTTTCCTCATCATGTTCTGAGAAAAGGTTGTAAAAAGGTTCTCATGACTCACTTTCACTTCTGTTCAGATCTCAGTTACAAAAAGCACAAACATTTCTAGAAGGTTCCTCAACAATCGTTAAGGTGAAACCATGGGTTTCCAGGTGGTTGCTAAGGTGTTGATAGGCCATTGCTATTGTATCCCAGATGGTTGCTGAGGTTTTGCAAGGCAATTACCATGACATCCCAGGTGGTTGCTAAAATGTTACTAGGCCAGTGTTATGGTATCCCAGGTGATTGTTAAGGTATTACTAGGCTGTTGCTATAGTATTTCTAGTGGTTACTAAGGTGTCACTAGGCCATTACCATGTTTGCCCAGGTGGTTGCTAAGGTGTTGCTACGCTTTTGCTATGACAGCTCAGGTGGTTGCTAAGGTGTTACTGCCATGGTATCCAGGTGGTTGGTAAGGTTTTGCTAGGGCATTGCTATGACATCCCTGGTGATTTCTAAGGTGATGCTAGACCAAAGCTAAGGTATCCCAAGTGGTTGCTAAGATGTTACTAGCCTTATTACTGTGGTGTCCCAGGTGTTTGCTAAGATGTTGCTAGGCCAAAGCTAAGGTATCTTGGGTCGTTGCTAAGATGATACTAGGCCTATTTCTACAGTATCCCAGGTGGTTGCTAAGGTTTTGCTAGGCTCATTGCTAAGGCATCCCAGGTGGTTGCTAAGAAGTTTCTGGGCTGTTGCTATGGTATCCCAAGGTGTGACTAGGCCAATGCTATGTTATCCCAGGTGGTTGCTAAGGTGTTGCTAGGCCATTGATATAGTATCCCAATAGTTTACACCATATAATACACACTGTTGTTATTATTACTGTATAGCACAGCATAGTAACTCTGGTTATATATAACAATATCAGTAGCTAGACAATTACCAGCTTGATAAGGCTTAATAAAGACTTTATAATGTACACCTAAAATAATAATATAAAACACATGTATAATATACAACAGGCAGTGCTTAACTACCAGCTAATAAAGTAGTAATAAGCAGCAAGTTAATTTACAGCTATTGGTTTGTTGATGCTTAATAAGGGCATTACAAGGTATTATAATGTCTCCTATTTTGCTGTATATTGAAAGTTTAGAATCTTCATTTCCACACAGCTGTGTGTGTGAAACAATGCCCTTATCTCCAGACCTCCTGTTTTCCCTGTCATGCCGCCTGTATCCAGGTTTCTGCTGATGAATGGAAGCAGCTAGACGCTGTTGAAAAGCACCACCTCCCTGATGGAGGAAAACATCCCTGACCAGCATGGACGCAAATAAAAGCGGAGATTGTATTTGTTTACTCGGTTTTGGCCGTAATTTTCTGGGTCCGCTGTTGGCTCGTTTCAGCAAAACATGAGGTGGGTTTATTTAAAACCCCTCCGCCTCCTTTTCAATCCCGTTTCAGTAGCAGTAAGACGCTCTCTTGATGGATTCTGGACGTTGGTCACTGGACAAACAAATAACATTCCTCAGCCCTTTCAATCCAGGCCCAGGTTTGTGCCCTATTTAAATACCATCCTGTTTATTTGAAAGCTCTTCATTTTAAAGGCCCACAGCTGGAGAGAGCAGTGGTGACCAAACATTTATTCAGCTCTGAGCGACGAGGGGCTCTGGAGTTCGTCGGGGTCATAGGAGACGTTCTGTACATTCTGTGCTTTTCTTTTTTTCTGCTTTTATTGTTTCCCTTCAGAACACCATTCTGATACAGCTAAGGACAGAACACACTGACCAAATGTTCTCCGAAGACCGACAAACCCAAAAACATTTGGCTTTATACTGTTCCAGGATAAAAACTGATAAACTACATGCATACTTCTCTGTGGCAGTGAACATTCTAGAAAAGTGTGAATGGGTACAACATGTTTTAGAGCTGTGTGAGTGGGTACAACATGAGCAGTGTGAGTGGGTAGAACATGATCTAGAAGATTCAAGAACAACTTTACCCGGGGAGAAAACTCAAGAGCAATGTGAATAAGAACAACAGGATCCCGAGTAGTGTAAATGGGAACAACAGGAAACAGAGCAATGTAATTGGGTAAAACATGATCTAGAGTGGTGTGATATGTGGTAGAATGTGTTCTAGAGCATTCAAGTGCTGATTTAACTGGAGAGAACATTCTAGAATAATGTGAATGTGAATAACAGGATCTAGAACAGTGTGAAAGAGTAAAACGTGTAAGATGAGTTTGGATAGGTACAACATGACCAAGAGCATTTAAGACAAGTTTTAACTGGAGAGAACACTCTAGAGCGGAGTGAATAGGTACAACAGGATCTAGAGCATTGTGAATGGGTAAAACATGATCTAGAACTGAGTGAATGAGAACAACATGTTCAGTATGGGTACAGCATGATGTGAATGAATAGAACATACTCTAGAGCATTAGATCATTAACAACTATAACGGGGAGAACATTCTGGATTAGTGTGAATGGGAAGGAATATTATGTGGCAGTATGATTCTAGAACATAGAACAGTTTGAATGGCACAACATGTTCTAGAACAGTGTGAATAGATATAATATGTTCTAGAGCATACAAGAACAGCGTTAACAGGACAGAACGTTCTAGAACAGTGCAAATATTGTAAAACAGCGTGAATGGGAGGATAACATGCAATTACAGCTTGAGTAGTCGAGAAGGTTCTAGAACAGAGGTTTTCCTGGAGAGTTCAGTGCCAGCATGTCTGAATCTAATGTTCAGATGACCCTGAAGGCCTTCAGGCCTGGTTCAGGTGTGTTTGATTAGGGTTGCAGCTTAGCTCTGATTGGGCACCACTGTTCTAGAACAGTGTGAATGAGGAAGAACATGTTGTAGAACAGTGTGAGTAGGGGAAACGTTCTTAAGTCTGTAGCTGCAGAGAACCGTCACCCTTTACTCTCCTCCCTTTGGTCAGGGGAATCCTTAGAAAGCTGTGATGTTTGTTTTGGAAGATCTAGCTGGCTGTATCTGTCCTCCTCCTCCTCAGGTGGAGAAGATCGGCTGCTAAAAGGCTTTATCTTCATCTCTGTACAAGGTCATTACACCGAAGGGTCAGTCTGGATCAGCTCCCAGAGATTCACACACAGCTTCATACAGAAAACACAGCCTGGAATAGATTAGAGAGAGAGAGAGAGAGAGAGAGAGAGAGAGAATGAGAGAGGGAGAGAGAGAGAGACAGAAAGAGAGAGAGAAAGACCAGAGAGACTAGAGACCAGAAACCAGAAAGAGAGAGAGAGAGAAGGAGAGATGGGGAGAGAGAGAGAGAGAGAGAGAGAGAGAGAGAGAGAAGTAGAGATGGAGAGAGAGAGAGACAGAGAGAGAGAGAAAGACCAGAGAGAGACAGAGACAATGAGAGAGACAGAGAGACCAGAAAGAGACCAGAGAGACAGAGAGAGAGACAGAGAGACAGAGAGACCAGAAAGAGACCAGAGAGAGAGAGAGAGAGAGAGAGAGAGACCAGAAAGAGACCAGAGAGAAAGAGAGGAGACAAAGACAGAGAAAAAGAGAGGGAGATTGTTACAGACAGAGAAAGAAAGAAAAAGTGTAAGCGAAAAAGAGAGCGCGAGAGATGGAGAAGGGGAAAGACAGAGAAAAGAAGAACAAGAATAAGACAGCATAAGAGGGAGGACAATAAGGAGGGGGGTGTGTGAGAGGCGGATGGAGATGGAAAAAATGAAAATGAAGGAAGTGAATCAAAGTAAGAGAGGAGAAGAAGAGAATCCTAGAGAGAGAGAGAGAGAGAGAGAGAAAGAGAGAGAGAGATAGGATGGGCAGAAAAGAAAAAAAGGGTGGAAAGCGACAGAGCAACAGAGAGAGAGAGGGAGCATCCACCTCTCCCCGGAGTCAGGCCGGTCTCGGAGCGGGGGATTACGGGCGTGTGGAAGTGTGAAAGTGTTTATCGACTCTGATTGGACGTAAACTTGTCGTTGCTGTAATTGCGCTCAGCTCTCGAGCTAAAACGCAGCTAGCCTGCCAGAAGAATGGAACGGGCGGATCCTCTCGGAGCCCATCTGCGCTTAATCTGGGGTCTCCGGTCCTGATGATGTTTTTCCGAGCCTAGTTGGTAATTACGGATAAGTTTTAAATATTTTGACATGAATAATGTTCCATAAAATCAGGTTTCATAACATTTTCTCCCCGACATGTTTTAGAGCCCTGTTAAAGCACACGACAGCTCTGAAGCAGGAAGAGCCTGAGAACATCCCCTCTGTGGACTGTTACCCAATTACAGCAGACAGAGAGGAATATGAGAGACTCAATGAAGCGGAAAATGATCCATTCACTTCCAGACAATTCCACAAAACAAATGGATCTGCGCTTTTGTTTCCACTCATGCAGAAACGTTTATGTGGTTTGAACGCACTGTTGTTCTTAAACTGTATTTCTGAGGAGACGCTGTAATAAATGTTAATATACGGCTCCATCCAAACGGACCGAACCATCAGGAGCCCCCCTCGCAACCAGTCCGACCTCAGATCATATTAGCGTTCCGATATATGGCAGAAATCTGGTCATCATAATCATAATTCATGCCACACATTCCCATAAAGAAATAAATAACAACTGATCAAAGACTTCAAACCACGTAATGAAAATCAAACGATGACAGATGAAGGCAGAACCGGAGACATTTGTTCCCGGCTCGCTGGATCACGCGATTCGGATTAGACTCTGTATTATGAAACAGATAGTTCCGTTCCCGAAACCTGATTGGCTGATCTGCGTTCAAAGCTGTTAAATATGCAGGATATGCACTTACGACCGGCAAACAACCGTACTACAACCGAACTAGTAGATGACACTAGGCATCTAGGCAACAGCCAAAAACAGTACTACATTCACCCTATTGAAAGAACCTGGTTCTAATAAAACTTATCTTCTCAAGGACTAGAACTGAACTAATCAACACAGCTTTACCTGCTGAAATACAAATGAGGTAGGTGCTTAAAACCTCTAGAGCTGTGTAGATGGGTACAACAACCTCTAGAGCAGAGAGAATGGGTATAGTGTGTTCTAGAGCCGTGAGAACAGGTACAACATGTTCCAGAGCAGTGTAAATGGGCACAATATGTATTAGAGCAGCAGTGTGGATGAGTACATGTTCTACAACAGTGTGATTGGGTACACCATGTTCTAGAGCTGCATGAATGGGTGTAATGTGTTTTAGAACAGTGCGACAACATGTTCTAGAGCAGTCCAGATGGATATATCATCTTTTAGAGCACTGTGAATGGATACAACACGCTCTAGAACATTGTCGACAAAACAAAGTATTATGGGGGACATTGTAGAATATTGCGAATGACTGAGAACAGCATGTTCTAGAGCTGTGTCAATTGATACATATTCTAGATCATGTTGAAATGTTGCTCTAGAACAGGTTGCTTTCCGTCATTCACAATGTTCTAGAATATCCCCCGTCGTTCACTCTGTGCTGTTGACAATGTTCCAGAGCATTGTGACTGACTGAGAATAGCATGTTCTAGAGCTGCGTCAATAGATACATATTCTAGAGCATGTTGAAAGGTTGCTCTCAGTCATTCACAATGTTCTAGAATATCCCCCATTGTTCACTCTGTGCTGTTGACAATGTTCCAGAGCATTGTGACTGACTGAGAATAGCATGTTCTAGAGATGTTTGTTAACGAGAACATTCTAGAACGGTGTGAACTAAACATTTTTAATCGTTGCTTGTCTGGTTCCATTCACCACCACTGTGAACGCCTCTGACTCTAGAACTGGTTCTAGGTAAGTCTTAACTGTTTAATTCCACAGAAAGTTTGAAGGATGGGTGGAGTTCCCTTTCAGCATTAGAGTGCAGTATAGATGGAGCGCTGGTGATGATAGTATTATGGGGACGGCAGGTTCAGCTTCACTGTTTGTAATGTGAGTGTGTGTTGGTTAGGCAGACGCTCCTCAGGCCCAGTCATAATCGCTGAGGAGAGGAGTGTGCTCGGATCTTGGCTCGGCTCTGGAAGCTCGTAGACGTTATCGGAGTGAAGGCCGACAGGCCTCGCGCACAGGAAGCCCAGGAGCTGAGAGTTTACAGCATTACATCATACTTTACTCACTAACTGCTCACTCCGGCCTGGAGAGCGGAAACCATCACACGTCTGAGCCGCTCCTGCTCTGGAAAACTCTGACGCTCTGCCAGACCGAAACTCACAGAAACTGATGGGCAGTGTATCTAGATCTTTATTTTGTGCTAAAGAGGTTCTTCTGCATCTCTGTCTGGATTTATAGATCTGATCTCAGAGCTTCTGCTTAATCTTCTATCTGACACAATACAAACTCCTTCTGAGCTCTGGTTCCTCTTTGTGGTTCTCCTTCGTGCTCCTAGTGAGTTTTTAATCCTGGTTCCTCTCAGTAGTTCTCATTCATGCTCTCTGTGTGTTTTGAGTCTCGGTTCCTCTCAGTGGTTCTTTATAATGCTCTCAGCTCTGAGTGTGTGTGTGAGAGAGAGAGAGAGAGAGAGAGAGAGTTTCTGTGTTTAACCTCAAACCTATAAAATGACCAACCATTTAAAAACCATCCTATAAAAGAACCCGTTACCACGGTGATGCTCTGCTTTCTGGCGTCATGGTCCTAAAGAAAGCGCCCAGGGCGGTAAACCCCCGAGTGTGCTTGGTCAGTCTGTGTTTGGTCAGCGGCCGTCTCCCTCACCCTGGAGCAGAATTAGATTCTGAAGGAACCCTTTCAGAACCTTTTATTTATCTAGATATTATATCAAACCCCCCCGTCCTGTGGTGTCTGTCCCCCCGTCTGTAACCGAACTGACACTGCAACACTTCCACAGCGGCCTTACAGAATCAGAAGAGCTCATCATCGTCATAATAATAATAATAATAATAATAATGAGTGAACATGTACAGCATTGTGCAGAAGTCTGAATGACTGAGGTCCAGTAAAAATGGGAAATATTATATTATATATTTTATTCCACATATATATTTCATATAGTCCTCGTCTAACTGACACGCCTGAGACCTGGACAAGTGGTGGACGAAGAATATCTCCCATCATTCACTGTTCTTTTGACAATGTTCTAGAGCTGTGTCAACGGATACATATTCTAGAGCGTGTTGGATGTATGCTCTAGAACAGGTTGTACAACCTGTTTTAAAGCAAGATTCTAGAACACAGTGAATGATGGAGGACATTATAGAAGGTGACCAGGGTGGAGAACATTTGAGGATGGTGTGGATGGTTGAGGGCATTCTAACACTTTGTTAATGAGAACATTCTAGAACGGTGTGAATGTTTTAAACTTCGCTTGTCTGGACGTGGACAAGTGGTGGACGAAGTACACAAACCCTGTAGCTGAGTTAGAGTGGAGATCCCCTTCTATCTAAAATGGAACACAAGCGTCCAGACTCCTCTCTGTCTTTGCTCCCAGATGGTGGAATGAACTCCCACTGGCTGTTCGAACAGCTGAGTCTCTCACAGTCTTCAAACTCAGACTAAAGACCGTCTCTGGGTGAACACTTATGTGAGTGAGCACTAATAGATGAATACATTGAAATACTTTGTTTTGGCACGTATACTGACCATAACCTTCTTCTCTCTATGTAGGAGCGCTGGGTTGGGGTTGCCAGGTAGTGCTCTTATGCTGTATTCAACTCTGTATTGTTCTCTGTAGGCACAAGCGCTGGGTTGGGGTTGCCAGCTCTTATGCTGTGTTTAACTCTGTATTCTTCTATCTATACATGAGTGCTGGGTTGGGGTTGCCAGATAGTGCTCTTATGCTGTATTTAACTCTGTATTCTTCTATCTATATATGAGTGCTGGGTTGGGGTTGCCAGGCAGTGCTCTTATGCTGTATTTAACTCTGTATTCTTCTCTCTATGTAGGAGCGCTGGGTTGGGGTTGCCAAGTAGTGCTCTTATGCTGTATTTAACTCTGTATTTTTCTCTGTATGCACAAGCACTGGGTTGGGGTTGCCAGCTCTTATGCTATGATTAACTCTGTATTCTTCTATCTATATATGAGTGCTGGGTTGGGCTTGCCAGGTAGTGCTCTTTGCTGTATTTAACTCTGTATTCCTCTCTCTATGTATGAGTGCTGAGTTGGGGTTGCCAGGTAGTGCTCTTATGCCGTATTAAATTCTGTGTTCTTCTATCTAGGTATGAGCACCGGCTTGGGGTTGCCAGGTAGTGTGCTTTTGCTGTATTTAACTCTGTATCCTTCTTTCTGGGTATTAGCACTGGCCCTTCTTTGGGCAGCGTCTGAGCTCATGGGGATTTTTCACTCTAACCTTCTTGTACTAGCTGGGAAACATTCTCAGATGGAGCTCTAAGCACGGTTGTAAGCCGCTCTGGATAAGAGCGTCTGCTAAATGCCTTGTAATGTAAAATCCTCCTCCAGTTTCAGTAGAAGTTCCTCCTTTTAGACCTCCACTGGAGTAAAAGTACTAAAGTATGTACCTTCAAATGTACTTAAGTATGGAGAGTAACAGTAGCATGATTTATTATGGCTCTAATGTCCTATTATCATTTCTGGAACAGGAACTCCTGCTCAATCAACTTACAAGTTACTGTAACCAGAACAGGAACATGTGGGTTCATAGCAAGAAGCACCTTATAAACCCCAAGACTATATCAAGGGCCTCCACAAAGGGCCCGGTTTGGCTTTAGCCAGCGGGTGCTAATGTTAGCTAGATTAGCTAGCTAATGTTACAGTGTTTGTTGTTCTTTATCCAACCACAGACTTCTCCTCTTCTCATTCTCATCGCAAGGAAATATCTAGAATGATCACTGAGTAGTTAATATCTGTTCCAACAGTGAGGAACACGGAACCATGGCCTGCTGGAAAGACGAGAACCTCAGGACCCGGACGTCCTAACAAGCAGACTGAAGAATTTAGACCCAGTTTAACCCTCAAAGAAGCCTCAATATAGGAGGAAGTGATAGAGGAAAGGATCTGGAATCTGAAGGAACGTTTAGACCCAGGAATAAGCTACTACATCAGACTTCCCAGTGAAACAGGGGAGAGTCTCTTGGGTAGGAAGCAATTTTGGGGGCGGGACACAATTTGGATTTGGTTGTGATGGTGAAAGACACTGTGCCATTCCGGAAGGAAGGAACACCGAGCCGAGCTAAAGGAAAAGATAAATGAATTAAAATAGCCAAAGAAGTGCTGCAACATTCCGATGTATATTTCCTGCAGCAACTGAAACATGATTCATGATTTGTTGAAAGACTGATTTAAATTCGTTACTGATACTTTACAAGCAGTCCCAACTCGGACACACAGAGACTAACAAGAGGAGAAGAAAGAGGTTGTCTGCACACACACGTCTGTGTAGCTGTGAGTGGAGCCGAACTGATGGCGGGTGTTCTCGCCGATGACTGGTCAGATTGGTGGAGGGAGAACATGCTAATATACACTCATCATCAAAGGAGTCAACCGACAGGAATGAAACTTGGTGGGCTGGTTTGACATCATGAGACATACTAATGATTCAAGTTTGACGCTCAGCCACGCATATGACGTAAACAAGGACGGGCCTTATCTCTGTACCTGACTGACCCAGTAGCCACGATTGCAGACATTCAGCGAGCAGTGATGTCCTCCATGAGTCATCCTGTTAGTGAAGCACCATTGGCAGAAGGCTGCACCACGTAGGACTACATGCACACAGACCGTTACGACGACTGTCCTTAACACCACGTCAATGTCACCAAAGACTGCAATGGTGTCGTGCCAGACTGTCATGGAGCGACTCAGAATGGCAGCGGGTCATCTTCAGTGACGAGTCCCGCTTTTGTCTTGGTGGAGACAACCAACGAATCCGTGTGTGGAGGCACCGTGGTCAGCACCAAGATGAATGGTTTGTTGTCACATGTCACACGTCCAGAAGACCTGGTGTCACTCCACCTCCACCCCTACCGCACCATCTGCAGGAACTGTGTGAGGATATTCAAGCTGCATGGGATGGATTATCACAGGACACCTTTAGGAACCTCTACAGCTCCATACCGAGACATCTGGCATGTTGGGTTAGCAAACACGGTGGCCCGACGCCATACTGAGGGACACTACTTCTGTATGTGTAGCTCAATAAATATTGATCATATGAGTCTAAATTTATCATCATGGATCAGGATCTTTAGACTAAACCAGGGAGAAGGTTGGATTGTGCATATGGACTTCAAAGGGTTAAATGTCATTGTCTCCGATGGCCTCAGACTTTTGCTGAATCCCATATTAATGTGAAACATGTCATCCCCTGGTTCCTCTTCATAATTACTCTTACTGAAAGCTTGCGTGCCCTCTGAACAATATCAAACGCGGTTCTCTTTTTTCCCCCATGATGCACTGAAGCCAACGTTCTCCGAAAAAGCTGAAGGAACTTGTTTTTGAAACCTGATGCTCCAATCTCTGCCCCATCAAAGAGCTCCACGGATTTCTCTGCATTTTCACATTCCGCCTCCGCTGATTTGTTTCTGCGTTCTGTAAATTATTAGCAGGCCGGGCTCCGTGTACGCCACGCTGATCCAGAACAAAGCCTCTTTGCCTGAAGGACCCGGGGAAAAGAAAAGAGAGCAATGACAGTGCGGGACGTTTCATAAGTGGCACAGAGGAAGGTAGGCCGCATCCCCCTCCTCCTCCCCCACCAGAGAACGATTTAGGAAAGAATTAGGTTTGGATTTCAAGGCGACCCCAAAAACATTAAACTCTCTGGTGTTTATTTGGGATGAGAAACGTGAGTTCTGAGCTGAAATCAGCGTTATACATTAGTGGTGGTGAAGGGAACCAGACATCCCCCTCTAAAAGTTCCTACATGAGATGGTTATGAATACGCTGCCTGATGTCTGAGACTCTGTTTATGATAGTTTGGAGAAGATTTCAGCGTTAAACTCCATTCATGGTGGAGGGATACATGCTGCAGGGCGCTGTGAGGTCAAATAGTCCCCCAAAGAAAACATATTATTTCCAGGTTTTCCAGATTTTATATTCTCCTTCAAGAGATGGGCTTCAGGTATGAACACAGTGAGGGACCGGGAAGAGTCTGGATGCTTATCTTCCAGAAATCTCGACGTGTGGGTGGAGCCCAGTGGCACCTGAAGCATGAAGAGCTGTAGGAGTAAAGCAGGATTAACCATCATCAGCATCATCATCAGGTCAGGAGGGGTTCGTCCAGCTTTAGCTTTAGAGGCCTGTACCACTGTCCATCTCTCCTTCTTTCTCTCCCTCTGTTCTCTCTCTCTCTGTTCTCTCTGTCTCTCCCATTTTTCTCTCCCTCCCTCTTTTCTCTCTGTCTTTCCCCTCTGTTCTCCCTCCCTCTGTTTTCTCCCTCTCTCTCCCTCTCTCTCTCCCTCTCTGTTCTGTATGTTCTGTGTTTGAAGGCTTTGAACTGAGGGGGATCTGTTTAGTTTTGGAGTCGATTGGATCTAAATGCCGATTGTTGGGTAAATTTGTGAGGCTGATCAGTTTCACATTCAGATTTGTTTGATTTAGAGAGATAGAACACAGCACTGCAGCCTCCAGCCTCACCACACACTCCGCATCTCCCCAGCACACAGATCCGACTGTATGATTGTGAAGTCACCTCCGGCCGGCATTTGGCTTTACTTCCGATTAGCTTCGGAATTCTACAGTTATTTTTCATTATACTCTACATACGACATCAAACCACATTCAGCCTCACAGAGAGGGGAGCAGAGCCGGTGGGGTTAGAGGCGACCTATATCAGACCGTCCCAGCTGGTCAGAGACAGGTCAGCTCAGTGAGGAGCAGTAGCTGGGGAGCTCTAATGGCCCGTAGCTGGGTGTGGATTAGCTTTGAGGAGATAACGCCGGTTCTCAGGCCGGTTCCCTGCAGGCACCTGACCTGTCTCACTCTGCTGAAATAAACCCAGCGCTGGAGCCGGGCCCCGAGGGCTTCAAAGCGGAGTCCTCAGCCCCGCATGGTGAGGGTCAGCCATTCCTGCTGACCTGAACCCATCCCTGACCCGTGTTCAGAACCTGTCCAGATCACCAGAGGTATGTAGAGCCTGAGTAACGTAGAACCCTGAGAACTGCAGTGGAACGTCTTTATGGGGCCATTTTCAGTTAAATTGGCTTCTTATTCTTATTTTCAATTCCACCTTAAATGGTGAAGCTGGTGCATTCTGGCACCTCAGATGCCAGTGTGGAATGGCTGCACCATTTAAGGTGCAATGGAGTAATTTCTTTTCTTTTCTCCTCTTTTATTTTCTTTACTTTTCTTTTCTTCTCTTCTCTTCTCTTCTCATCTCTTTTCTTTTCTTTTCTTTTCTTTTCTTTTCTTTCCTCTCCTCTTCTTTTGTCTTCTCTTTTTTTTTCTTCTCTTTTATTTTCCTTTTTTCTCTTTTCTTTTCTTTTCTTTATTCTCTTCTCTTTTCATTTTTTCCCATCTATTTTCTTTTCCCTTCTTTTCTATTCTTTTATTTTCCTTTCTTTTCTTTTCTTTCTTTTCCTTTCTTCACTTCTGTTTTCTTTTTCTTCTCTTTTCTGTTCCTTTCTTCCCTTTTCTTGTTCTCTCTTCTTTTCTTTCTTTTCCTTTCTTTTATTTTCTTGTTCTCTTTTCTTTTCTTTCTTTTCCTTTCTTCTCTTTTCTTTTCTTTTCTTCTCTTTTCTTTTCGTTTTTTTTCTTTGTTCTATTTTCTTTTCCCTTTTTCTCTTTTCTTTTCTTTTCTTCGCTTTTCTTTTCTTCTTCTCTTTTCTTTTCTTTTCTTCTCTTTTCCTTTCTTCTCTNACTAATGTAATGTAGAAGTCTAAGTGTTATCATTAGAAAGGTATTTAGTGCACTGAGTAAATGAAAGTACCAACCTGTGCAGATAATAGATTATTTATTTATATTTTATATTAAAATATTATATTATATTTATTTATATTTTAAATATATTTATATATTTATATTTTTCTTTTGTTTTAGAAAAGTAAATGAAATACTGTCCCCTATTTTTGCATTACTCTAAACTTTTTATTTTCTTTCATTTCATTATTAGAATGTTAATTTTATTGTTTAGAATTTACGTTTACACTCTTTCTTATTTGCCTGTTTGTTTTCTAACAACTACTCTTTCCATCATTCACATTCTTTTATATTCTTGTTCTCCTGCTCTCTAAAGCACTTTGATATTCAGTACACATTTCAAAATAAGAGTTCCACAAAAGGATGCCATAGGGGACGCTATTTTTAGATATATTATTGTTTATGCGTGACTAAACAGAACCGCCACGTAATGTAAAAGTTCTTCTACTGTAGAAACAGAGTAACAGACAGTACATGTTTTTCTGAGAACCATATATCTAATATAGGAAACATTAAGGAACCTTCACCCGTCACATGATAACCACATATAATACAGTATAATTTAATATAATAAACAATGGTTAGACTGACTGATTGATTGATTGATCAACTGACTGATCGAATGCTGCTCCTGATGCTGACGTGTGACGGACTGACAAACGCTGGAGAAGAAGCTGGTCCAGGTGTCAATGAGAAGGTCAGCAGATTGCCTTGATGTCTGTGACCTTTGACCCCAGGCTCTAAGGGAGGGCGGGTTTGTGTTTTGACTCCCGGCCATTGGGTAAAAGTGGGAGGGGCTTAATAGAGCCACTTGGCAGTCAGTTCACTTATAGTGAACTTAATCTAGAAGACATATGGAACTTTTTCAGTCTGTAACATTCTGAAAATTCCCAGGAATTTGCTAACAAAACTTCAAACTGAAATTCTGGGAATTCTGAAAATTCCTAGGAATTTCAAAGGAGCAGCATTCGACCTGGGAATTTTCAATTATATTTTACTTTTAGAAGAATTTTTTTTTTTTGATGTTGGGAAATAGATATCCATATATGTTTGTAATTTATTTACATTTTGAAATTTTTAAATTTACATATTCAGTTTTTGTCTATTTTGGCATATATTTACAAAGGACACATATTCCATATATTTGTATTTAGTTTACTAAGAATTTAAAAAATGACGATTGGATATTCATTTGATTCACAAATCATTTACAGCTGGGCACATCCAAAGGGTTTTAGTTATTTACTAGTTATTTACTATTTACTAAGTTGATAAAAATATACATTATTTTGTATTATTTTATAAAAATAATATTTCAAAATTATTACACTGTTTTCAGATTTTAGAATAGTAGTTTACAGTATGTAGTGAATTCAGTTTACATTCAATTCACATTATAAAATCAGAAAATGGCAAAAATATGGCAGAAACACAGATCATAATGAGCTGCATAGTGAACTATCACTGATCTGCAGGATGCACCTCCAGCTGGACTGTCTATTGTTGCTGGAGATTTACATCATGCAGATCTCAGGTCAGTGCTCCTAAATTCCATCAGCATGTAGAGTCTGCAAAGAGAGGAGCGAACACTCCGGACCTTGTTTACACAAATATCTCCAATATGTACCGTGTGGAGCCCCGCCCCCACCTCGGCTACTCACACCACATTTCTCTAATCCTGATCTCCACATCCATACAGACCACTCGTCACATGCTCCAAACCAGCTCATCATGGAGTCATCTCTGCTCCTCAAGACTGCCACAGACAGTGACTGTTAACTTGGAGGATCATACAGCAGCAGCATCAAACAGGACACCTGTGTTAGGATGCTGTTCATAGACTTCAGTTCAGCATTCAGTACCATCATTCCTCTGCTCCTGATTGGAAAGCTGAGCCTGCTGAGCCTGCTGAGCCGGATCGGGCTGAAGCTCCCCATTGCTATCCACTCATTGCTGACAACGATCCACACCATGAAGTCTGCTGATGATACAACCGTGATTGAGCTCATCAGCAAGAGCGATGAGTCCATACAGAGGGGAGGTGCAGCGACTGACAGACTGGAGCAAAGTCAACAACCTGTATCTGAATGTGCACAAGACAATGGAGATGCAAGTACCAAGTTCCTTGGTGTTCACATAGCGGAGAACCTCATCTGGACCCTGAACACCAGCTTCATAGCCAAGAAAGGCCACCAGCGTCAGTACTTCCTATGGAAGTTAAGGAAAGCACACCTTCCATCCAGCATCCCTACCACCTTCTACAGAGCCACTATAGAGAGCATCCTAAACAGCTGCATCACTGCCTGGTTAGGGAATTGCACCGTCTCTGATCCCTCAGTGAATAGTGAGGACCCTTCACCGAATAAGGAGGACAGCTGAGAAGATCACCGGGGTCTCTCTTCCCTCCATCACGGATATATACACACTACACGCTGCATCCGGAAAGCCACCAGCATTGTAAATGACCCCACACACCCCTCACACGAATTGTTCTCTCTCTTGCCGTAGCATTCGAGCTCTCACAGCCAGACGTTTTTCCACAAGCTGTCAGATTCCTCAACTCCCAGGGACTGACCTGACGGACACCTACATACACACATACACGTACATAACAACTGACACCATCTTGCTTCCTGTAGCTCCAGAGATGCTTCACTTAATATAACTCATATATCTGGCTACTTGCCTACTAGCACAATTCCTGAACAATATCAGCTGCTCGCGCATTTGTGAGTTCAGACATTGATGGTGGACGAGAAGGCCTGGCTCCCAGTCTCCGCTCTAATTCATCCCAAAGGTGTTCTATCGGATTGAGGTCAGGACTCAGCACAGGCCAGTCAAGTTCTTCCACACCAAACTCGCTCATCCATGTCTTTATAGATCTTGCTTTGTGCACTGGTGCACGGTCATGTTGGAACAGGAAGGGGCCTTCCCCAAACTGTTCCCACAAATTAGGGAGCATGAAATCATCCAGAATCTCTTGGTCTGCTGAAGCATTAAGAGTTCCATTCACTGGAACTAAGGGTCCGAGCCCAACTCCTGAACAACAACCCCACACCATAAACGCCCCTATACCAAACTTTACACTTAGCACAATGCAGTCAGACAAGTACCGTTCTCCTGGCAACTGCCAAACCCGGACTCGTCCTTTGGATCGCCAGACGAAGTGTGAATCGGCACTCCAGAGAACACGTCTCCACTGCTCTAGAGTCCAGTGGTGGCGCTTTACACCACTGCATTCGACACTTTGCATTGGTGATGTAAGGCTTGGATACAGCTGCTCAGTCATGGAAACCCATTCCATGAAGCTCTCTACACACTGTTCTCGAGCTCATCTGAAGGCCACATGAAGTTTGGAGGTTTGTAGTGATTGACTCTGCAGAAAGTTGTTGACCTCTGCGCACTATGACGCTCAGTATCCGTTGACCCCGCTCCTGTCCTACCACTTCATTGCTGAGTTCCTGTCGTTCCCGCTCCCGCTTCCATTTTGTTATAATCCCACTGGCAGTCGACTGCGGAATATTTAGTAGTGAGGAAATTTCACGACTGGACTTATTGCACAGGTGGCATCCTATCATGGTACCACGCTGAGCTCCGGAGAGCGACCCATTCTCTCACTAATGTGTGTAGGAGCAGTCTGCATGTCTAGGTGCTTGGTTTTATATACCTGTGGCCATGGAAGTGATGGTTGGATGGGGGAGTGAATACTTTTGGCAATCGAGTGTATGTCATAGTCTATTACATCCTGATTCGCACAGCTCCACATACTCTCAGTACTGTGCACTGTATCTGCCCCGTGTCCTGTTTTGGCTTCATTGCGCTCTCTTGTCTGCACCGTGTGTACGGTATTGTTTTGTTTTGCGCTTGTGTTTTTGTGTTGCTCCATGATCCTGGAAGAACATTGTTTTGTTCCACAGTGTACACTGTGTATGACAGTGAAGCCTCTTGAACCTTGAATTGTACATAGCGTGCCTTTTCAAAATGACTCACACCGTAACTTTTCATCAAATCAGATCATAATAAAATATCTCCTATTTACAAACACAGGCGTCATGTGAAGCCGGAGTTTAGAATCTGCACTTCCCAGCGACAACTGGAGCATTTAAGGGTTAAAATCAGTTCACCAAATATCCTACATCCCACCCCCCCCCCCCAACCCAACATGTTCTTCCTTCCCCGTGAAGTGAAGGAAGCATGGCACCCACAAACAGCCTTTAAAACAGGATCATTCTGAAAATCATCAGCTTGTGAGCCGGACACAAACCGGTTTAACAGCGCGGTGATGTCATTGCAGGTTGCGGTTCCAGGGTTCGGTCGGAAAAAGCTCGGGAAAGAATCTGTAGCACTGCCATGAACGCGCTGCGAGCAGTTTTCTTTCAGCACTGTGATTTACACTGCATAATTTCTACCAGAACCCGGTCTGCTGAGACAACACCACATATCTGCACCTTCGCCGTCTTCGGCAGCACTGCAGGCCTGGAGTGGAACTCGAGACGCATCCATCTGTAGAGGGCAAAGTGCAAACAACCGCTCTGGACATGCTATTTTAGCATATTATGTGGCTTTGGACCTGAGTTCGCTAACCGCTTGTGTTAGCATAAGACCTGTTGTGCAAGCAAAATGCCTGGGTAGTCATGCTAATTTAACTTTCAGTCAACTTAGCGCTGTGCTAGCACAACACTGGATAGCTAGCTGCCATTATTTACAGGTGTATAGTTAACCTGTTGTTTACTAGCATAGTACTTCTTAGATGGCTACTGTAACTTTTAACTACTTAGACTGACATATATGAGTCATTCTAATTTATTTTCCTGCCACCTAGTGTTGGCATAACACTTGATAGCTAACTAGCATCATTTACAGCTGTCTGGTTGACCTTGTGTTTTGTTAGCATAGCACTTGGGTAGCTATTTGCTAGTATAACTTGTGAAACTGAAACATCTACGTTATTGTAGTTTAATTTTAGTCAACTTCTAGTGCTGTGCTAGCATAACACTTGATTACTGGCTAGCGTAATTTAGCCTACAGGTGTCAGGTAGTAGCATATATCAGTCTGCTGGCTTGATCAGGTTGGCACCGCATTGCTGGTCCACCTAGATAACTGTTCTGTGTACAAGATCAAACTGATTTTAAACCCACAGGGGCTTTTATTTTAGAAAATGGACTAAGACTAATATTACAAATAGCTGAAACAGCTTTGCCATTAGCGGGCCAACAATGGGCCGCTATCCTCTTGCTATCAGGGGTCAACCTTGTGATTTATTAGCATAGCACTTGGGTAGATGGTCATAGCTTTTTTACGACATAGACTGAAACACTGAAGCCATTAGAATTTAGTTAACTTCTAGTGCTGTGCTAGCATAACATTTAATAGCTAGCTAACATCATTAACAGATGTTTGCCCTATTGGACTAGAGCACCAACCAGAATGAATTCCAAGCTGGCCTAGGCTGGATTATGCTGGTGTAGTGCTGGTAACCATCATGGTCATACCAGCCTCCAAAACCACACAACATATGCTAGTTTTGCTGGAGTCCAGCCATGCTGGTCTGTGCTATTTTCTAGCAGGATGGTCAACCTAGCTCTAAAGCAACTAGCTAATACCTTTCAACTATCTACCAGATAAGCTATTTGCTTACCTGAGCAATTTTCCTTAATTTCTGGGTTTGTATATTTGAATTTAATGTATGGTTGTGTGAGCATAGAAAAAGATGGGGGATATAGTGCTTTAAAAGAATGCTCTGTTTTTGAACACAGCAGCGGGAAAGAACTGCCGCTCAGCGCTGCTGAAACAGCCAGGAAGCAGGCAAGTCATGCTCCATGGACTGCCAGCACACGGTAGATATGCAAACCTGAAGTTCTAGCCCACGGCCCGGCGCAGAATGACATTATTTACATTGTACAGTCTCTCTTACCACAACTGTGGTGCCTCCCAAGAGCTTCCTTCAAACGAGGGCTGTTGAAGGAACCTCCTTCTTGACCTCAGTCCTCCCTCAGGGCACCGTAGCAGAGAGATTGAGTGCTGCATCCTCCTCCCCACCGCTAGCAAGGGTCCTGCATGTGTACACTGGAGCCTCAGCCTGCTTTAAGGATCGCTGGAGGACCTTGGTGCCTGTCATCCTGGCGCCTCCTCTTTTAACGTCCGCTAGCCGGTGGTCACGCTGTCTCTTTTGCAGTCCTCACCACCCGTCTTCACCGTGCTCCTCCGTTCTTGTGGTCTTTGGGCAGGCTAGATTTCCTCTATTTAGTTTTTATTTACATTTTAAAGTCTCTCTTACCGCAGCAGTGGCGCCTCCCAGCAGCCTCCACACGTCCACAGCGGCGTGCAAGCAGTAGCGGGACGCTACAGTGTTTTTGCATCACGATAGGAGAGCAAGATTGGCTTAGCAAGTTGGGCACATGTAATTTTCATTTCAGGATCTGTCACTTCACATTTAATGGTAGTATGTTCAGTACATATTCCAAAGATGATCACTTGGGAACGCTGTTCACTTGGGAATGCTAATCTGACCACATCATGCTCTAAAACCTCTGTTATTTATCCATATCACTTTTTTTTTAGTGCTATGGAGAGGAATAAGCTGTCCAAGTCTTTTTTTCCCCCCTGCATTCCTGCAATTTAAGTCCCTACCCAAACCCCACGGAACACAACGGTCAGGCAGGGGGTTGTGTTGGAGGCCCATGATGGACAAGCTTACGGAATGTGCAGTACACCTGTACAGTCACATAGTTACAGCTCCTTGCTGCCAAAATCCAGATGGGAAAAACAGAAACGTGATTAATGTTAATTGCACAACTAAACTCCTTTATCAGTAAAGCAGACTGCTAACAGGCTGGTGGGATTTTTGAGCCCAGTCCATCCCAGGGGCTGGCTGTGGTCACAGCCTCTGTGCCAGCCTTGGTGATGAAGGCGGTAAGTGCAGTGAGGGAGCGTCTACTCTGGTCCACTCTGCGGTTCTGGAGAGTTTTATGAGATGGTGGTTAGCGTCATTACGGGCAGAACAGCATCCGCACATAAAAACCTCAGAAACCCAGAGAGATCTGATTACACAGTGACCAGAACCTGACGTCCACTCTCATACCAGTGTGTTATGGTGTGGTGTTTCCAAGTTCTTCTATGTATTTGCACATGCTCTCCTGAGAATTTAAATCTGAGAATTTCTCTTTTTTATCTCTATCTATACATACATACTGCATATGCACTTACCAGAGAGACTCGAGACCCGACTCAGATTCTCACGGAGAGACTCAAGACTTGACTCAGATTCTCCAGAGATTTGAGACTCAGATTCTAACCCTAGATAATCAAGACACAGACTCTAAACCCAGAGACTCAGACTGTAACCCCAGAGATTTGAGACTCAGACTCTAATCCCAGAGATTTGAGACACAGACTCTAACCCCAGAGACTCAGAGTCAAACCCCAGAGATCTGAGACTCAGACTCTAACTCCAGAGATCTGAGACTCAGACTCTAACTCCAGAGATCTGAGACTCAGACTCTAACCCCAGATACTCAAGACTTACTCTAACCCCAGAGATTTGAGACTCAGACTCTAACCCCAGAGATTTGAGACTCAGACTCTAACCCCAGAGATTTGAGACTCAGACTCTAACCCCAGATACTCAAGACTCACTCTAACCCCAGAGACTCAGACTCTAACCCCAGAGACTCAGACTCTAACCCCAGAGACTTAGATTCTAACCGCAGAGATTTGAGACTCAGACTCTTACCCCAGAGACTCAGCCTCTAACCCCAGAGATTTAGATTCTAACCCCAGAGACTCGAGACTTAGACTCTAAGCCCAGAGATTTGAGACTCAGACTCTAACCCCGGAGACACGAGACTCAGACTCTAACCCCAGAGACTCGAGACTTGATTTGAACTCCAGAGATTTGACTCAGGCATTTAAGTGTAGTTTTACACTCATGCATTGATGTCAGTGTGTGTCCTGGACAAAGCAGGAGTTAATGCAGGGGGACTGATATTGACCAGAGTGTCCCACTGAGCTCCAGACTAAAATGGGCTTACAAGAGAAAAATGACTTACTTACCTCCTCCTTCTCCTCCTCCTCCTCCTCCTCCTTCACTCTTATGATACCCAGAGCCCACACCAATGTTATGCACTGAGACTGAGGCCATGTACTGTTTTCTTATGCATTCATCTACTAGCTGACAAGTCATGACCCTTAATCCTCAAAATTCATCTGGCAACAAACCTGTCGTTTCTATCACTGGAAACCGTTTACTGTGTTCAAGTCAAAACATTCTACAGTCATTTCCCAGTGCAGGGTTCCAACTGACCACTTTTTGTCTCATGTGACCAAACAACTTTTGAAGTTTGAAGTCATCGTCTGGTCAGACAAAGTGTTATCAGTGTGGTTAATGACTTGTCTTCCTTCTAATCGTATACCGGAGAGTTTACAGCAATGACTGTAATAAATTCCTGAGGTTTGATAAGAAAATGTAGTTGGTGTGTTAAAATGATCATTTCCCTGCCATTATCTAGAATTCTGGGGCTCTTCATGATTCCTTCCTCATTAACAGCACAGGGAATTTAGTCAGTCGGCAGATGAAACACATACGATTCAGGCCTCAGGATGGCTGCTGTTGCTATTAGCTCACTTATACACAGTCAAATCACATTATTATGACTACCAGCTAATATCCAGAGTAAATGCCATGTGCAGCACGGACAGCAGCTAGATGGGCTGGGAGTGACTCAGTAAGGTCCTGGTAGGTTGTCACAGGTATCTGGAGCCATGCTGACTGCAGTGCATCCCATAGCTGCTGGAGGGAGCATGGGGGAGGATCCATAGAGCCAATACGACGATTAAGGTGGTCCCACAGATGCTCAGTTGGGTTCAAGTCTGGGGAATTAGGGGGCCAGTGTAGTAACTGGAAGTCTTGGTCATGCTCTTCCAACCAGTGATGGACATTTCTAGCTGTGTGACGTGTGCCATTGTCTTGCTGGAAGATCCCATCCGCCCCAGGGAAGACAATCAGCATTTATGGGTATACGTGATCTGCAAGGATATATTCATACCCAAATCGGTTTAGCGTGCCTTCCACATGGATGAGTGGGCCCAGAGAATGTCACCAAAATGTGACTTCCTTCATGAGCTACACGCTGCCGCCATTGAAAGTAGGTCATAATAATGTGACTCGACCGTGTATCATATTTTGCAGCGTGTGTGATATTACTAATTATGAGAATGTTGTAAAAATGTAATCAGATTATTTTTAGACATTTTTACATGAAGTCATGAAGTTAAATCTTCTGTCTGTCGGACTGTAAGTCTTCTCCAGCACATCCCAAAGACTTCCAGTGGGATTAAGGTCAGGACTTTAAATGATTCCTCATGTTCCCTCAACGTTCTCTTTCACAATCCGAGCCCGATGATCTCGGCATTGTCATCCTGGAATATGGCCATTTGATGGGATAACATGTCCATCCAGTACATTCAGGTGGTCCGCTGACTTCACTGTATTACCACATAACGTTGCTGAGCCTTGACCTGACCTACTGAAGCCTAGGGGGGCTTCATAACACTGTCTCCAGAGGCTTGTACAGTGGAGAGTATTCATGATGGGAGCATCACTTCAAGCTCTTCCCTTCTTACCATGGCGCTCCCATCACTCTGGAATAGGGTCAGTCTGGATTCATCAGACCACATGACCTTTCACTGGACTCCAGAGTCCAGTCTTTATGCTCCTTAGCAGACTGAAGCTGGTTAGTCTCACTAACAAGTGGTCTTCTCATGTCCACTCAGCTGTTTAGTCCCGATCCTGTGAGTTCTAGTCGTGTGGGATTGATCTTACTGTCACCGTTAAACACCGTCAGGAATTCTGCTGTTCAGTTTTACCTTCACCAACTATTGAAGAGGTTTGAACAGCATTTTCTTCAGTGAAGTTGAGGTTCTCCACTCTCCTTCCAGGCGTTAATAATGTGCTGGATTGTTCTGAACCCAATTCCAGTCATTCCATCTTCTTCTTGTTTTCTTTGCTTGGTCCTGGACAATAATGGGTCAGTCTGGTGCTGGCCAAATGACCACTTTAAGGAGTTAAGCTGGAGATGTTGATGAAGTGTTTTTGGACAGTTTTACCAGATACTCCCTCCATGACCCAGTCTCCTTCCTGCTGACCGCTACAGACACTGTGGCAGCTCCTGCAATGCCAGTGTTCTTTGATGTGACATCAGAGTTCGGGGCAAAAAATGCCCCATCTGCCTCTAACTGAGCCACAATGACCCCTGAGCTTTACCTCCAACCATGGACCCATCCATCAGCACCGTGACCTTCCTGAGGACGCAGGCATACAGGCCAGAAGACTGACCTCATCTCTGCTATAAAACCCATGCTGAGAAGGAAAGCCTGCTGGGAAATGGTCCAGTTAACCCTCTCAGATTGAATATGTTCAAGTCTTTAAACTCCAGTTCCACCTTAAAACCTCCTCAACCCCTTCCCCTCCCACCCCAGGAAATGCTTCGTTTGTTTTAGCAGTGGAGCTACAAGGTTAATGTAGGAAATAACTGAATCGTGTAGCCCACCAATTAGATCCATTAGCAAAATGCTAATGATTCATATGGGATATTTGTTTGGCTGACACTCCATGGAAAAGCATTCACCAGTAGAATGGGACACTCTGGAGCAGCACCATGACACATGAGCCACCATGCCCAATGCCAAGCGTGAGTTAGAGGGGTATATAGCCCCACAAGCACTGGGCTGTTCTCTGGAGTGATGGACCTCATTAATTCTCAATCAAATGCTCACAGCAATGTTCCTACATCTATACCAACATATGCTTCCCAGAGGAATAGTGGCTGATGCTGTAGCAAAGAGGGGGAAACACACTATAATCACTCCCCATGTCAGGAGGAACGCTGGACCAGCAGGTGTCTCCAGGTGTTTCTGGACATAAATAGCCCTTTTCCACCAACATGGTGCCGGTCCCAAAATCTCAAACTGTTCCGCGTTTTTCCATGGCAAAAAAATCAGTTCCGTTCCAGCTCCATTAACTCTCTGGTCTGGAACCGTGGAACCTGTGATGGAAGCAGCAAAGGGGCATGGTGCTGCATGATGAACTGCACTGAGCTGAACTCGGAAACAATCGTATCCCACAGGTGATGTGCTCATGGATGAGCCCATTCAACAAGAGGTGTCTGACTTCTAATGAGCTAAAATGTGAAAAAATCAGGACACTCGCCGTTTAATCCGTGCATGTAAAGTGGGAAACACTACAGATAGCTAAGAACCTTAACGTGCTGCTTTATAATAGTCCACCTTCATAACGGACAGAGGAAACACGTACGAGTCGCCCTGCGTGTAATCGCTGTCTATGACGATCCCTCTGGGATGAGCACAGTTGCTGAAAGAGTTGGTTCTGGATGGTAAGATACACGCCCTCAAAGCAGGAAGTACAGTCTGCACTTGTCTGGAAGAACATGTTCCGCCATGTTGGTTTTATGCACTGTACGCCGACTTCTGCTTACGCACTAAGGACCGCCCACCTCCGCTCAGCTCTTAAACCAGTGGAAAAAGAGGCCCGTTCTTAACAGGTTCTGTAGAGCCTGGGATCCAGCACCAGCGTGGGAACCAGCACCAGCACGAGCACTCTGTAAAAAAGTGGAAAAGAGGTAAAAGTGTACTGCACACCACTGTTCGGCCTCTGAGGGCTTCATGCTGGCCTGCTTTCGGACATTTGGACGTGATGGAAAGCGATGTGAGATAGCGTTACTGGGGGAGCTGTAGATGCTCTGAAGTGTATTAGTGCTGAAGTCATTCTTCTCATTTGATCATGCTGATGTTAACTGTAATGCTCCCGGACAGGCGCCATTCCTAGGAGACCTGGTGAGTCGTATTTGATGCCGAAGAAGCTGAAAGATAAATCTCAGACTGTCTGGCCACTAATGAGGAGTGAATGTCTCTCTGACACCGAAATGTTTCCTCCACTGTTTCCATTATTTAGTCAAAGAGGCCTCATTAGCATAATAACCCCTTCAACTCCTGCATCAAAGACCTGCAACGACTTAATTACTACACTAAATAACTTACACATTATAGTAGATACTGAATAATTCATAGTAGATACTGAATAATTCATAGTAGATACTGAATAATTCATAATAGATACTGAATAATTCATAATAGATACTGAATAATTCATAATAGATGCTGAATAATTCATAGTGGATACTGAATAATTCATAGTAGATGCTGAATAGTTCATAGTGGATGCTGAATAATTCATAGTGGATACTGAATAATTCATAGTAGATGCTGAATAGTTAATAGTAGATACTGAATAATTCATAGTAGATACTGAATAATTCATAGTAGATGCTGAATAATTCATAGTGGATACTGAATAGTTAATAGTAGATACTGAATAATTCATAGTAGATACTGAATAATTCATAGTAGATGCTGAATAATTCATAGTAGATACTGAATAATTCATAGTGGATACTGAATAATTCATAGTAGATGCTGAATAATTCAT
Source organism: Semaprochilodus insignis (assembly GCA_034552555.1). Lineage (NCBI taxonomy): Eukaryota > Metazoa > Chordata > Actinopteri > Characiformes > Prochilodontidae > Semaprochilodus > Semaprochilodus insignis. The sequence continues at coordinate 28,788,392 of CM067490.1, read as the reverse complement.
AGT
>CM067490.1:28775603-28788002 GCA_034552555.1 Semaprochilodus insignis | reverse complement strand
ATATATATATATATATATATATATATATATATATATATAAGAAACATAAGAATTTCTGGATTAGTGTTTATTTCGGAGAACGTAAAGTCGGTACCACTCAGATGCACATCTTGCAAGTTTCCCAGGAGTCTAGAACAGTACTGTGTGTAGAGAATGTGTATATGTGCCTGAGTGTGCGTCTCCCTCTCTGGGTGTTCTGCTCTGAATTAGAGCTTTAATAAATCAGCTGCACTCCTCCTCCCCGCTGTCTCACAGCTCGGCTCTCCGAGTTCACCAGTGTGCAGTTCTGATGTCACAAACAATTAAAGCCCTCTCACTTCTACAATTCAATCAGAGCTTTCTGCTTCAGATCAGCCCGGAACGCCTGCAGACCCCGCTGGGTCCTAATTACATCTTAGAAAACATATAACTCCGGTTCTGGAATCTGATGGAGAAAACATATTCTAAGCTGTTAGATGCTTAATATACAGTCGTGTGTGAAAGTTTGGGTTCCCCGGGTCAAGTGACATGCTTTGTTGATTGTTCCAAGTGTAAATAAGAACATAAAACATGGCCTGTGCAAAAGTTACAGCATACTTTATGTGTTATGCTGGGTTTTTCTTTTTACCACATGTTAAAAACAAATGTAAAATCCACGTTTAATTGTGTGCTCAGTACAGGAGGTGCTAGAAACAATCAACAAAACATCTAATTTACAAAACAGCTCATTTGTTTTATCAAATACCAGGTGTTTGTTAATGTTCATAGTCCATTTGGTGTTCCAGGTGGTTACTAATATGTTTATGTGCATATTAATGTTATACCTATCAGCCAAAATATTAATTAAAGGAGTCACTGTCCACTTTATCAGCTCCACTGACCATATAGGACACTCTGTAGTTCTACAGTTCCAGACTGTAGTCCATCTGTTTCTCTGTATACTTTATTCCCCTGATCTTCAATGGTCAGGACCCCCACAGGATCATTCTCAGCACTGCAGTGACACTGACGTGGCGGTGGCGTGTGTTGTGCTGGTGTGAGTGGATCAGACAGCAGTGCTGCTGGACACCTCAGTGTCACTGCTGGACTGAGAATCGTCCACCAACCAGAACTATCTAGCTAACAGCGTCCTGTGCACAGCATCCTGCGGGCAGTGTCCTGTGGGCAGTGTCCCATGGGCGGCATCCTGAGGGCAGCGTTCTCTGGGCAGCGTCCTGAGGGCAGCATTCTGTGGGCGGCGTCCTGTGACCACTGATGAAGGACTAGAGGATGACCAACACTGCACTGTGCAGCAGCAGATCAGCTATCGTCTCTGACTGTACATCTACAAGGTGGACCAGCAAGGTAGGAGCGTCTAATAGAGTGGACAGTGAGTGGACACAGTGTTTAAACACTCCAGCAGCACTGCTGTGTCTGATCTACTCACATCAGGCCAACACACACTAACACACCACCACCACATCAGTGTCACTGGAACTGTAGAACTACAGAGTGTGCTATATGGTCAGTGGAGCTGATAAAGTGGACAGTGGGTGTAGATACAGGGAGGTGGGTTTAATGTTATGTCATGGCTGACGTGGAGTAAGAGGGTAAAACTGGGTTATTCCCGGGTTCAAACACTATGTACTCAGTAGCCACTGTTTGTTATGAAGCTCTGCTGATTTGCACGGTGGATTTGATCCTGTGTAGATTGAGCGGAACATGCTGGCTGAAGCAGATATGCGGAAAACGGACTTACAGACTGAATTAATGGGGCTTTTGATGAACTGTGCAGTTGAGGAATGACGCAGCTGGCCCGAAGTCAGAGAGGCACACAGCTGAACATCATCTTCCACATTGATATTTCAATTCACGGTGACAACAGCGAAATCTCAGAATGGCTCAGAGTGGTCACGTAACGCATTCATCAAAATGGGGGTGCCTTGTTGCGGCTGTTCATTTAAAATCGCTATGGAATTCCACTCTGCAGAATGTATGGAATTCCAGTGGAACTTCCAACTATTGTTCAAGTTGCTTTACAAATGATTTTTAGTGCTTGCACTGGCACTCTGTAAGAAATGGTGTCAGCTGCACCTAAAATTTTACTTTTTAGTCACATTTTCTTTTAGATTTTGAATATAATATGAAACATTTTGAATTAAACAATGCAAAGCAAATTTTAGTTTAAATTTAGATGAACTAAATCAATATTATAATAATGTAATAATAATATTATATAATCAATGCATTTTATTCGATATAAAGAAATTTTTACTATAGGTAGTATTACTATGTACTTAGTAATATAAGCTCCCCGGACAAATATATGAGTCACCCTGCATGTTTAAGGTGGTAGTACCTTCAGGCTCCTGCAGATGGCTCTGCAGGAGGATGATGGGGCTATAAATACCTGCAGGCTGTGAGTGATGGGATCCATAGAATGAGAAGAGGTGGTACAGTGCAGGGATAGTGTGAAGGAAGTAGCTGAATCTGCAGGTGTATGGAAGCGTACGGCTATACGGATCTACCAGCAGTGGCTAAAATCCCAGTCTACAGGGAATTTTCCTCGGAATTGTACCAGGGAAGGCATCCACCAAATCTGGCCCAACTGACCAATTCTTTGATGTAAGAGTGTCTGAACACTGATGTGGCCTACATCCAGAAACTTGTCCAGTCCATGGCAAATCGCTATAAACATGGATATAAACCAGATCATGCAGCTCCTTGTTTGCATGCGCTGCTGGACGGTGAAATTCCAAATATCCAAAAAGTTCTGTTCTTTGTGGCTTTAGCGTATTCAAGGAAAGTGATATAAGCAGTAAATGGATGATGCTACTATTTAGCAAACCTGCATGCAAAAAAGCGATGTAAGGAATTCTGCAATCGATCCGTGCTTCGGGTGGAATTCTTGTGTGTGAAATCAAACCAACGACAACGAGCCCCTCCCCCAAACAGGCTGAGAATCAGTCCGCGAATCAGAAGGATTTGGGACGAATGTGAAAACTCAAACTTTGTCCTTTTTGTGTCTCATTCTGAGAAACACTAGAGCAGTTTTACCTCACAATGTGGTCAGTCACTCTTCAGAATATCTGAAGTTTACTTCTGTAGTTTTAGCACTGGAGCTACGAGGCTAACATAGCTAGCAAGTATTGGACGTTAAACCTAAAGCAAGACAATAGCTTGCCTTCTCCTCCGACCTCATTTAAAATGGCATTACATCACCACATTAACACAGCAGAGAAGAGAAGGTGAAACCTTTTTGGGGCGAGTATGGGATGATTTAGGTTTACAGTTAGCATCATGCTAATTTGGTGGAATGTAAGCTTTCATTACTTGTAGGGCGGCCACTTTGAAAACCCCCAAAAGGGGGGGGCGGGTTGGGCACGATACTAGAACAGAATCATAACCTAACCTATATAACACATACATGATGCTTTACTCACCTAACTGGGTGGAATGGATGACATTCGTGAGTCAGACGGGAGCTTACTAATTGACTAGCATTTAAAGGGCTGCCCTGTGGTTAGCTGGTATGCGAGTCATGATGTCACATGATCTTGGTAAACCAATGAAATGCAAGGCATGTATTTTGACAAGGACGTGAGCCAATGGCACACACAATACCAGTGACAACTGAAAATAATTTTAAATAGATTAAATAGTAGAATTTTAAATAGTTAATCCCGAAAAGAGGACTAATAGGGGTCCGTCCAGGTACTGCACAGGACGGAGAACTGGGAGAGAAAAAACGGACATGTGGCCATGCTAATTACTTGTTAGCGCCATAGCTCTAACGGTAAAACTAAAGAAGCAAACGTTTGGGGTAATAAGGGGGAAAGCTAAAAAGCCAGGTCCGGCGTACATGGAGCATTGCAGCGGTCTTTAGCGCTCCAGGAGAGGGTGTGTGTTGTGGTGTGTGTGGATCTGTTCCGGGCTTGAGGTGTGTGTGTGCGTGTGTGTGTGTGTGTGTGCATGTGTGTTTGTGTGTGTGTGTGTGTGTGTGTGTGTGTGTGTGTGTGTGAGTTTTGGTGGGGATTAGAGCTGCTGTCAGAAACAGAAAGGCATGAGGGCCTCACAGGAAATGATCCAAACAAGCAGAAAGACAGGCCACGTTTCAGCCGTACCGGAGCTGCCCAAAGGGAAAACACCAGGTCAGGAGAGCAGGACCAGCTCTTTGTCACCTTTGTAGTTTATGTTTATTGTTATAATATTACTTTATATGATTGTAAATAATCTTTTACTTTGTTTATTTGAATTATTTCTGCCTGATAGCAGCAGATCTCAGAGACTATATACTTGAAAATGAGCTGATTAGCTTCCGACTAACACTAGAACATGCACCTTTAGCTCGTTAGCTATCCACTAAAACTAGCACATGTACCTTTAGCTCATTAGCTATCAGCTAACACTAGCTCATGCACCTTTGGCTTGTTAGCTATCCACTAAAACTAGCACATGTGCCTTTAGCTTGTTAGCTATCAACTAACACTAGCACATGTACCTTTAACTCTTTGGCTATCAGCTAACACTAACACATGTACCTTTAGCTTGTTAGCCTCCGACTAACACTAGCACATGTACCTTTGGCTGGTTAGATACCAACTAACACTAACACATGTACCTTTAGCTTGTTAGCTACTTTATTTATAGACCAATGTTCATACCGAAGGCAGCTCAAAGTGCTTTACAGACAGCTGATAAAGTTCTGCAGTATCAGAAGAAACATGGCTTAAGAGAACCCATATCTCATAACTATGTGGGTGTGGCCTAATATTCTAATGAGAACATGTGACTGCAACCCCAGTTTGCTAAAGCAGAACTAAACCTAACAGCGCTAGTTATACGGAGAAATGTGTGAAACGGGTTCTACATACACAGGCGGTCGAACCTGCCTGTCATCTAGCTTTTATATGGAGAACCGTAAAGAGGAACCTTAAAAAAGAATTTACTCCTAGATCTGCCTCCTGGGGGAATGCTGGAGTGGTGAATAAATAGATGGATGGACGAACAAGCGGACAGACGAATGACAGGCCATTATACTCACTAGCTTAGCTTTCGCTTGGTGGTTAGCTTTCTCACTGTAGGTTTCTCTGAGTGAGAACGTCTGGAGAACAGTTTTGTTGAAGCTGTGTGGGTGGGACAAACCATATCAGTCCTCTGATTGGTGAGGACACTGCTTACATACATGCTACCTGAGGTTAACCCCGCCCAGTTCACATCAAAAGAGGAGAATTCCGGTGAAATACATCAGCTGTTTCAGGGATGCTGGAAAGCTATTCACAGCGCATACCTTGAACATGCGTAATGTGGCCAAGACATTAGGCTTCCCTGGAGCTTCAGCAGTGCCCTGTGGTTCCTGGAGGCTTTACTGAAGACCTATTTCTGTGTACTACGGATTAATCTAATCTAATCTAGTCTAATCTAATCTCCTCTGCTATAGTATATCCATCTAATATCGCAGTTAATGTTAATTATAAGTAAAATGGTTTATTAGCTCCTAATGCACGCGGATAAACCCGCGGCACAACTAGACGTTGCCTGAAAGCCAAACAAACAGGAAGTGAAGGAGAGAGAGAGAGAGAGAGGGAGAGAGAGAGGGAGAGCGAGAGAGCGGGAGAGAGAAATGAATTGTTTCCTCTTTCCTCTCCATCTGAGCGCTGAAGAGGCCTTTGGGGGACGTTAGCTAGCGGGCTACACGGCGGGTTTGTGGTCTGTAGCTCTGTTGAGCGTATGATCTCAGCGCAGAAAAATACTTCAGGGATCTCTCACACGGAGTTTGTTCTGGGGGTCCTACTGCCGTGGGGTTTCAGCACGAGCTGAAATCCATCTGATCTAAACGAGCTCCATCTGATCCTCCTGCTAATCTCATCTCGTCTCATTTTCTAATCTCAGTATGGCAATATCGTCACACTTCAGTATGGAAACGTCATGCGCTTGCAGTCGTTTGCACTGTGCACAGGCTGGAGTGGACAGAATACAGCCAAACAGTACACGGTACCTAGAATACATGTCCAGACGTGTTCAGATGGCCCTTACAATTCAGTTTCATTTAAGGTCAGTTGATTCCTGAACCAACAGAATGGGGTGCTCTGGAGCCGAAGGTCAAAAGGGGTATAAAGCCCCCCCCCCAGCAATGAGCTGAGAGCATTCTCACTAATACTCAATCAAATCCTTACAGCAATGTTAACATCAGTACCTGACCTCACTAAGATTCAATCAGATTGTCACAGCAACGTTACAGCATCGTACAACATACCTGACCTCATTAATACTCAATAGGAGTTACGTGCAAGACACTTCCGTATTTTGTAAAACGGGACGCGTCGCTTCCGGTTCTGTGCAAGCTGTCTTGAGAATGGCGTTGTTTTACTCAAGATGCCTTCAGGAGCTACCAAAGATGACCATAACAGATATCCATTGCATATGCCGGCTAACATCAAAGACTCCTGCCACCAAAATGGATAAGGGGTTTAAGCTAGACGCTTCCTCGTACATATGCGACTACAAAGGTAACGTTAGCTAGCTAGCTAGGTTGATGCTAGTGATCCCGAATGGGGAGATATAGTACTCAATAGTTAGCTCTAGTGAACGCTAACGTGAGCTAGCTAATCTTAGCTAATAGGCAACATATCACTCTGCAGATGTCTGACTTGTGATTACTAGTTGTCACTTATTTCTCACCAGTATCAAACAAACACAGGTCGACTGGTGCTGTCAGCATCAGGGCAGCCTGTCACAGGTCTATGAGGAAAAGCGAGAAGCCACACAGTCTGACAGTAACGTAAAGGGTTGGGTTGGGTGTTCAGTTCGACTTTTCAGCCTGTCCAGTTCAAGGACAGTTTTTATCAAGCCTCTCAGAGTGTGAGTAAGAGTAGACTATTGAGTTATCATGACCAAGTCCTCTTAACTACGTGATCACCATGGTTAGAAAGTCTGAGAAGCTTGGTAAATGTATGCACATTTGTTCAAAGTTCATTGCGGTTTGTTTGTTAAAAACAGGGATATGTGATTTGTGCCCAGGAAGACATGCTGGTGCAGTGTGTACATGTCGAACCAAAGGTAACAGCAGTAATCAGAGAGGGTGGACCTGTTTTACTTCCATGTGTACATGCAGAAGTACCTTTTCATCTCCAAATGAATTTAAGTGATCAATTGCATAGTTATGTGTGTTGAATTATTAACATTTTTGGGTATTTACAGCATTGCTATGTGTAGTTTTACAAAGATTTATTTGTCAATGATGAACATTTTATGTAAAATTTGTTTCATGGTAACAGTACAAAAGAGATTTTGTATACTTCAATGTATGCTTGTTTTTTCATACGTTTTATCCACCAGATATACAAGGGATTATATATACACACACAAGTTAACACATATATACATATATACACACAGTTAACTATATACAGGAGATGGGGAACAGTGGTACAGTTGCAATGAAATTATTCAACTCCCATTGCAAATTAGGTTCATTAGCAAAATGTACAAATTTTTAGCTGTTTGAATTTTGTATTGAATTTGGATAAACCATTTGTTATCAGATGTGCAGTAATTTAGTTAATAATTTAGTTTAATTATTCTTGTTGACAACCTAATTTGCAGTGGGAGGTTGAATTATTTGAGTGCAACGACATATTGTCACACAAAATCATTATAGTTCAAGTATAGCAACTTAATATGAGAAGGATAAAAAACATCATAACTTCAATGTCAGTCCATGTCAAAAGATTTTATCCCAAGTCATTTTGGAGCATTTCTATTGGTCACAATTTAAAAACAAATGCCAGATGACGAATGGTAAGAATGGAAAGTTCTTCAGGACAGTGACAATATAAAAGAGATGGGGCTGGCACAGAAAACTAAAATGGTTGGTGATGTGACTTAACACATCAAAGCTCAGTAAAGGTAACACTATCTTAAGGTTCTTTGGCCCAAGCTCTGACCGGTGGCTTGTTTTGGTAGTTTGTTAGAAGGCAGGCTACAGCAAAAAGCTGGTCGATACCAGCAATGGTAGAAAAGGGGGTCTGTAAACTTTACAGGGTACTAGTTTGTCTATTCTGAATCCCTTGTTCACCATTACAGCCATATCTTTATCCAAAAGAGGGATGATGCCAGATTGCCTGAACAAGTCTTTATCACTGACAGAGCCAGACAACGACGAGGAAACAAAAGTAACAGCACCGTGCGGTGACGCACCTATCATTCCTTTCAGGGTAGTGTGGGATTTACACTGTGAAAACATCTCACTCTGTGAGAGTAAAGATGAAGGTGTCTGACATCTCCTCTCTGTACAGTCAATAATGACTTGTGTGTCAGAGTACTTGGCATTGTGGCTCTAATTGCCTCAGGAGACATCCATATTCCAACGGCACCCAGTAAGGTGTACAAATATGTACCCAAGTATTGATTATTCTGCTGACGGTGGACTGATGAATGCTGAAACGATCACCCAGATCTTTTTCCTTCAGACCCAGTGACAGGTACACCAAGGAACAGGAAGAGCTCATCTGTTAATGGAAGACATCGGTTCTGTAGGGTGAGAGAGGGTAAGTGGTAATAGCAGTAAGCATTGTGGGTTCTTCATAAAGGTATGTATTTCTAATTAGACAAAAGAAAACCGTAGTGTTTCCTGGGTGCGGATATTAAAAACAAAATATCATAGTATGAACTACACCTACTGGTCATCGAGGTGGATCAGCAGCCTTGTCTGGGGCTGTTGTGCTGAAAGTGGATGCCCGTGTACCAACACACACAATTCTTCTTGTTGCAGGTTCAGTCTGTCTCCAAAACTCCAAATACCTTTAACTCAAAGCATAACCTATTGATGTTTACCCTGCTAGATCTTCCCAGGACACTGTGGCAATACACTGAATATTTTTATTAATATTTTATTTTATTTTATTTTATTTAATTAATGTATAAGTCCACAATAAAATGCACCAGTAATGAGAGAAATCATGTTTTACCCCCATATTTTCAATAACTTCATCTTCTCTTGTTTTTATTTATTTATTTTAATATGGTCCTGTGTTCTCCGGCTGCTCACACAAAAAGCTGCTCTCGGTGGTCACACAGTATAAATTTGATGAATAAATGAATGAGTTCTAGAACATAAATATGAATCTCGGTCTAATTAATATTACTAATTATATATCATAATACTGTACGTACCTGGCATAGAATCTGATGTCATCATCCGATGCTGAAAACCTCTCCTAGCCAACCCACTGCTTTAGTGTCCTCTCATTCAGCCTGTTTCGGAGCTCTTCTATCACAAGCTGCTGGGCCTCTGTTTTCACACAAGCAATATCCAAAGCTGGCGGTTCTGGTTTTGAGTCGTGGCACTGAAGCAACAGTTCAACATCCATCTTTATCTCTTCAGGTAATTCATCTTCTGGTCGTTGTGTTCTCTCCCAAACACTAGGCCTGGCTGCCGGCAGAGAGTAGTCATTCCAGGCAAACAACACAGGCACCGCTCCCTCGTCTCCCACCTGGAATAACATCTGTGTCCAGGAAATGTCTACTACAGACTGTCTTAGTCCTCTTAATTACCAAATTCTCACGTCTTACATTTCATATCCATATCTTCCGCAAGGATTCAGCCTTTGGAAAGTGGTGGAAGCTTACGGTGGAGCTGAACTTCCCCGACATTGCGCACTGAGGTACACAGCAAAAAGCACTGTTGGGATTATCCCGCTTCTGGTAATTTACTGGCGTTGACAAAGACATGTTCTCGCTATCATTAGGTAATGAAGTTGAATAAAATGCAAGACGTGTTTTACTAGTTTCAATGATTTTACATCAGCAGATTTGTTAAAATCTTGATTGTTTTAAGCTAATTTATTTAACTTAATCCTAAAATTAGCTTTAAACAATTTCTAAATGAGAAATTTAAGATATATCAACTAGACATAGGATATCTAGATATGCTAAGACCTTCGTGTCTTAGCAGTGCAGCGTTAACGGTGCCGTGATGTTTCTAAAAGCCATTTCTAAAAGGAATTCCTGCTCGTGATCGTCACTAGCGGAAGAACACCTTCCCTGATCATGTCTTCCTCCGAGATGATGCATATGCGACCGATGTATACATACTGTGCGTATGTTGTTGCTATGCATTGTATCTAAACATGCCGTGCTTGTTTCTGCAAGGCTCTAATGATGATTGATGCATGTTTTCATGGCGATGGAGTTCATTAAATCCTGTTTTGTGACTTCCTCTGAAAGCCGTGGTGTGTTTTCATTCAGACTTTCATTAAACCACAACAAAAGGGCGCTTGCGGACGCTGATTGTGCATTGCGCTGTTTACGGGCCGAGGCTGTTTATTAGCGGCGCTTTCAGGCCTCGTGGTCCCGGAGAAGGCCTTGCAAAGCGCTTTGAACCTCGACGTGTAAATACACTTTACGAACATGCCATGCGTATCAGAGGGAAGTGGCGGAGAACGCAAACAGACGAGCGATTATCACAAACAATCAGACAAAACAAACAAACAACCCCGGCGGAGCGCAGACACTGAGGGATATCACGCTGAGGGTTGTGGGTGATGGGGGCTTTGAAGTGGACGTTATCAAACGTCTCCATCGGGTCTCTCTTCCAGCAGTGAGGATCATCTCCAAACTTCTGTTCCCAACATGCCACATCTGTAGAATTAACTGTACAGAATTCCAAATATCTTCTTCTGAGGAATCCATGGAAATGTTCTACAATGTTCCTCTGTTTACTGACTGTGAATTGCCTTCTATTATAGCCATCTTTCGGGTTAACAGGGTTCGTGTTCTCCATGTTCTTCTACACTCCTAAAAAGAAAGGTTCCTCAACGGTTCCTAGATTGGACATTGGGCATACATACCTTTCAGAGGCTTGACATTAAGTTAAGGCTCTTTACATTTACATTAAGGTTCTTCACTCTTGCTCAGTCATTTACTGGATCTTTTGGTTCCCGGAAAGAACCCAAGGAACCCTTTCATGGTTTCATTTGGTGCCTTTATTAGAGTGGTAGTCAATGGTACCCTCCATTTGCTTATTGCACCTACACTCCTAAAAAGTTGGTTCTTCAAGGGTTCTTCAGTAAATACAGTGGTTCTCTATGGAACCATGTACACTCAATCTGTGCCTTGTCTTCTGTTAGAGCCATGTTTCGAGTTAAGAGGGTTCATGTTCTCCATGTTCTTCTACACTCCTAAAACTAAAGGTTCCTCAATGGTTCCTAGACTGGACATTGGGCATACAGTCCTAAACCTTTAAGAGGCTTGACATTAAGTTAAGGTTCTTCACTCTTGCTCAGTCATTTCCTGAAAGGATCTTTTGGTTCTCGGAAATAACCCAAGGAACCCTTTCATGGTTTCATTTGGTGCCTTTATTAGAGTGGCAGTCGATAGTACCCTATGTTTGCCAAAAAACCCACTGAAGGCTTTGCTTATTGCACCTACGCTCCTAAAAAGTTGGTTCTTCAGGCGTTCCTCAGGAAATACAGTGGTTCTGTATGGAACCATGTACACTCAGTCCATTTGCATGCATCCTTGCATGGTGAAATGATTCTTCAGATCGATGGAGAATGTGCAGTATATGGTTCTAAAAGCACAAAAATGGCTCTGTTGTTGTTACAGGCCCTGTGATGGACTGGCGGTCTGTCCAGGGTGTTTCCTGCCTTCCGCCCATTGAATGCTGGGATCCAGAGAACCCCCCGTGACCCAGGAGGATAAAACGGTTTAGAAGACGAGTGAGACAAGTGAGTGTTCATGTTCTTTATAGAACCATATACTTCTTATTCCACTGGCAGATGATTTTATCTTGAAGCATGGTTTCTGGAAATTAGCATAATGTTCTGCATCATTACCTAAAACGTCAAGGTCAATGGAACCAAACCAAACAAGCTAAAATGTCTAGAACTAGATCTAATGATCTCATAATATTCTTATTCAGCCTCACAATTAGAAGTGTGTAGATATGTTGACCTGGTTTGAAGTGTCTCTGCTTGATAAGAACCCTCTAGTGACTGTAAGGCCACTACCTGCTGCTGGTGCTAGGCAGAATTTAGCTTGGTATCCTAGCATGTCCCCTTGGGCAGTTAAAGGCTGGTGCACAGAGGCTCATACGCAGGGTTCCGGATAGTCGTGACGGTCTTAGTGCTCCGAAAGTATTACATGCTCCATGTACGTGTGCTGTGAGATCAGCGGTAGTTCAGTTCTGTTAATGAATATAATACATTAATATAATCAGCCACAGTGTTTTCCAGCAGATACCACTTACGCCATACAGCAGCATTCATATACACTCATAACTAATAATAATAACCCAGTCTGTTAGAGACTAATAGAACCCAGTCTGTTAGAGAACACTAAAGAACATCAGCCAACATGATAATACTAATACCCCCTTAGTATTACACCAGACTAGCCTGGTCACTCTCAGCCAAACAACCTTTAACCTCAGAGAGAGAG
>CM067490.1:28759313-28770605 GCA_034552555.1 Semaprochilodus insignis | reverse complement strand
GACCCACACGATCATTCTGACAGACTGTAATACGTTACAGGAAGTGTAGGGGGCGATATGACCCACACGGTCATTCTGACAGACTGTAATACACTACAGGAAGTGTAGGGGGCGATATGACCCACATGGTCATTCTGAGAGACTGTAATACGCTACAGGAAATGTAGGGGGCGATATGTCCCACACTGTCATTCTGACAGACTGTAATACACTACAGGAAATGTAGGGGGCAACACGGCTTGTACAGTTTCGTTATGTCGTTGTACATGGCAAGTATGATGGAGAAAACATTGCCTGGAAATTCTTTAGAGTAATTTTAGCTATGCTACAGCGGCTACCACATTAGTTTAGTGACCATGCATGCTAAGTCAGCTGAGGCTAGTGAACTTTCTGCTTAGCTTATCAATGTTTCTCCATAAACAAATGGATTACTGGCCAAAAGATCTGCAGTCTATCCTCACAGTGTACGTTTCACACACATACAGAATGAATGCAAACTGAGACGTGAAGTTCTGCCCAGCAGTTAAATGAGATGTCTGCTAGCCTTCTGTGCAAACAACCTGGTTGGATCTGTGGGCGGAGCCTGGCTAGGTCAGTAGTTGGCGAGATTGCTCTTGCTGGACATGGAGAACATTAGCGAGAAAATATGCTGCAGCTATAATGGAAGGTTGATCAGGAATGACTTCCATGCCTCGAGGGGAGAGAAGATCTTGGCCTGGTTTTAATCAGAAGCGAGCTAGAACTGCAGACAGTGACCTGAACTTGCTCTGAACATGTGCTCATCCTATAACTTCATACCAGCTGCTATAGACCTCTGCACTATAGATCTCTTTCTCTCGTTCTCTCTCTCCTCGCCAGGCTTCAGCTAAACAAAGATAAATCCAAGCCCCTCCACCTTCACACCATTCACAGCTAAATCAAGATGGAGCACCACATTACTCATCCACCAGGACTGTGTTATCCCCTTCAAAGCAAAGATTAATACCTCAAATTTGCACAACTCGCCCAGTTTTTTCTTCTTCTCTTCCCTTTTTTTTCCCTCGGCATACCCACCCACAGCCGAACACAACTGGTCTTCATTTGTCTCCTATCAGCCTGGATGTTGTTCTACCTTCAGAAAGCTAAATCGCTCGCTCCTCTATCTGTGGGCCGAGCCGAGGGGTGACTACGGAGGACCCGCCGTTTCGGGGCAAGTGTTATTGTTTGCCTCTCTGTCTTGCTAAGTGCTCTTGGGCAGGCTTGGTGGGCCTCCAGCAAAATGGTTTGCTTGGGTTTACGTTCCAGGCACTCGCATAGCTTATAACGTTAGCTCTGCTTTATAGCCTACCGAAACCCCAAACACAGACGAATGCAGAACCTTAATCACAACCCAAGTTCATAATAGTGATTACTCCAAAGCGGACGGCCAAAAGTGGTGAGTGCTGGAGAGCGAATGGGGCGAAGAACTGGGGGAAATATCTAGAAGCTGAAAGGTTGTTGGCGGGAGCTTTTTAGGAACGTTTGGATGGGTTTCCGCTCAAAATGCAAACCATAAAGAGATAGTTTGGCAAAGAAACACATCTAAAACATTTCACCCCCTCAAACGTGGACAATCAGCCAAGATGTGCTTGGCTGCTTTAGTTTCAGCACTGCTGGAGCCATGAAGCTAAGGCAGCTAACAAGTGCTGTTAGCTTATACTGAGCTGATTAGCATCGTGCTAATCACACTTGCATCAGAACTTTCCAGTGTGTAATCTCAGTTAGACTTACTCATGAGGTTTTGGTAGTGGTAGCACCCATCTTGAAGGAATGGGGTAACCAGAGGGGTTTAGTTACAGGTGGCTAGCTGTTTCAACACCTAGCCTACTTCATCATGGCTGCCATATCCAAGATGTACAACACACGCATGCAGTTGCTGACCTCACATTCACCTGCCTAGCTGACAGTGTACCATGACACTGGAGGCTAATTAAACAGGGGCTAATTAAAGGCAAACTAATCACAGGCCTGGCTTTCACAGCTTCAGGCATTAATGTTTGGGGGTTGGGGGAGGGGTAGTTGAAGACCATCCTGTCTTCTTAAGGGTCAGACAGCCTTTGCCAGGAGCCAGCTTAGCTAGGTTCCCACATACTTCAGAACTAATGTTGTATTTATATGTTGGGGGTTGAAAAAGTGGTATTCTTGCAGAACTGGTGTACATATGTTGCTGAAAACAGACCTAAAGAAATTCTTTTCTGGCTAATGTTTTTTAGCTCGTTGGAAAGTCCTAGGATACACCTGCAGCAGAGCACAGGGGCAGACATCTTGCGTTGGGCTGCAGCAATCTACTGAGCATGTCTACCAGAATACTGCTGTGTAAACCTCCACCAGAAGACAGCAAGTATCCAGTGAGTCCCCAACATCACCATCACCAGTGTTCCATAGTTTCCCAGAGCTTCACTCATCATGGTAGCCACTGTATGATCTTCAAACATGGCTTACAAAGTTATTTAATTGGCACTCAGTCGGTAATCAGTCGGCCTTTACCACAGATTAACAGTTACCTGCTCAAGATGCACCACACTGGATCTGACCCTCCCTTTTTTATTTCGTACACTCATCATCAAAAGTAACAGCTGCACCCAGAAGGAGGTGTGGGATTGCAGTGCTGTAGGGAAGGAAGATAAAGGTTACCAGGAACAATAAATGATGATAAATTTAAACTGATATGATCAATATTTATTGAGCTACGTGTACAGAAGTAGTGTCTCTCAGTATGGCGTCGGGTCGCCGTGTTTGCTAACCCAACCCAACGGTGTCCTGTGATAATCCATCCCATGCAGCTTGAATATTCTCACACAGTTCCTGCAGATGGTGCGGTAGGGGTGGAGGTAGAGTGACACCAGGCCTTCTGGACGTGTGACACCTGACAACAAACCGTTCATCTTGGTGCTGACCACGGTGCCTCCACACACGGATTTGTTGGTCATCTCCACCAAGACAAAAGTGGGACTCGTCACTGAAGATGACCCGCTGCCATTCTGAGTCACTCCTTGACAGTCTGGCACGACACCATTGCAGTCTTTGGTGACGTTGACGTGGTGTTAAGGACAGTCGTCGCAACGGTCTGTGTGCATGTAGTCCTGTGTGGTGCAGCCGTCTGCCATTGGTGCTGCACTAACAGGATGACTCATGGAGGACATCACTGCTCGCTGAGTGTCTGGTACAGAGATAAGGCCCGTCCTTGGTTACGTCACATGTGCGACCGAATATGAAACTTTTATCAATAGCATGTCTCACGATGTCAAACCTACACACCAAGTTTCATTCCTGTTGGTTGATTCCCTCTGGGTGCAGCTATTCTTTTGACGATTACTGATATACTGTATAAACTGGAACTGGGAACGTCTGGTTTTCATTCCAGAAACCTGGTCAATCTTTAATTTGTGCAAGTTGGAAAAAGTGGCAAAACCCTCCAGGCTTCTGAGATGGCCTAGGCCCCCTTAGACCACCCCAAGGCTACACTCCTGTCTTGAAGTATAGCAAATTAGGAGACAATGCTGCTGTTTTAACTGTGCAAATAGTCCATGTTTACAGACGGCAGTGGGTCATACAGCGTAAGAAACCACGTAAACAAATCTGATACAGATGACTGAACAACATCAAGGCAAGCGCACCAAGGATGCCACACATTACTGGTTAGCTACGTTAGCCTGATAGCGCTGAAGCTAAAGAAGCAAACTCCAGACACCAAACATGTCTCGGCTGGTCGACTCCACACTCGAGGTAAGAAGGGAAGCTATTTCTTTTCAGACTTTCCTGAGCTCTGAACCAGACGTAGCTGCAGAGTTGGCGTTAGAGGAGGCTTAACACGTCGCCGTGCTGTAATACTGTAGGTGAGCGTAAATCAAGCCTGTCTCGGCCTCATTTATGATGCATGTGGCCCATGAATGGGGTCAGCTGCCTAAGGAGTGATGGACTGTTCTTACTGTCAAAACTGCACTGGGCTCAAATGAGCTGAGGAGTGATGGTACTACCAGCAAATAAATCAAAATCACGAGCGGGGAACCTTCACATACAATAACAATATACGCATGATAGATGACGGGGCGGTTCTTTTTTTCGCACCGAGCGTTCGAGCCGGTTAGCGACACCGCTAGCTTTCACGGAGGAGATTTAGCCGAAGCCTTAATCAGACAATTCTCATACGCTTCAGCTAAATCTCCTCTGCAAACACTTGGCAACGTGTAATGGGCTCAAAGGCTGCCATTTGTTCCGCACTAAATAGATGGCATTACCTCATCTAGTGAAAAGTATATGGAAGCAATTAGAGGGCGAAGACTGGCTACCATTCAGAATTACCCATAGCCTTGGAAATGGATGGGAATATGCCAGTGCATATATGTTTTAATTTCTCTCTAATCGCTTCAAAATCCAGTGTTTTTCTTACCTAAGTTATGAAAAGCCGTGTAGTTAAAAGATTTAGAGGCATATGATTGTGTTTTCCGTGATGTGCTTGAGCTACCATAGTTTGAGTTTTGTGGTTTTACCCATGAACGTCAAATCCCAGCCGCTTTTATAAACACAGACAGCTCACTCATAATGCATTTTGGGCGGTTGGACCCATTTGGACTAGTGCGCCCTTCGGAATGAAGGCTCCTAAATGGATCCTGGCTTGGAAGTGTGGGAATAAAGCGAACCTGTAATTGGTTTGAGATCTTCTTGTGGAGACTCTTCAGACTTCAGAAAGCTGCTTCACACTCTCAGGACGAAGTGGTTCTTCTATGGAACCCCTCCAGAGAACCCACCTATGTATAGGAGTGTTGCTTCTGTTTGAGTGCCATTTGCTGGTTCTGAATTCAGTCCTGATGATGGAACTGTAGACCTGGTTTTCTGAATGAGTCACTGATCCATTGTTAATGTTTCATCATTCACGGGAAGCGAATGAGTAGGAAGAACGGCTACCAACCAATCAGCGAACGGCTATTCACAAACGGCCTACATGTTCAGGCCCTCATTATAGCCCCCTATTTAATATTTACTAGGGTGAGTCATTCACTTTGCATTGAAGCCAAAAAAATATTCCAGCGGATACGTGTGAGGCCGTGTTTGTGCTCCGGAAATTATGGGATGGGAAAGAACACCATGGCTTGAGGAATTCAGTATGGCTGACTTGCAAGAGCTATCTAGTGCCAGCTTATCAGCGAGGGAACAGCTGGATATTAGATAAACTCGCAGAACTCGCAGTTATCAGTGGCCGTATGAATGATATCTTTCTGATATGTAGCTACGGAATTCAGAATATATGTGGAATATACACGTACAAATATTATATTATATATATTAAATTAGATTTTGCATCATGAAGGGGTTTTGGATATTTAAATGCAAAAATATTTAATATATTATATATATATAATGGCATCTATACATTTATTATGATGGTTAGAAAATATATGTGCATACATTTTTCTTCTGCATGGGACGTGCATCTGCATTTATGACATGCATATTTTTAATATTAGGAAATGTATATGTGTACATATAAGTGTTATTGCTGCTAATCCCCAGATGCATCATATATTATTATATTAAAATAAATGTGCATGTGATTTTCCATATGGGTTGTTTGGAATTTCACTGTTAAGATGTCATGTATATTGACATATAGATGTTTATATAGATGCTTTTTATATATATATATATATATATATGTGTGTGTGTATGTGTGTGTGTACGTGTGTGAAAACACATTAATGTTAGATATGAATTAATTGCATTATTACATTAATTAATATTGTACATATATATACATTGGGTGTTTGTAAATATATGTGTGTACATTGTTCTTCAGCATAGGATATTTCAGTATTCAATATTTCAACATGGAATTTCAGTGCTAAGACGTGATGTATGTATGTATGTATAAATGTATACGTGTACATATGCATATTATCAATGCTAATCCCAGACCTAGTAGATACATCACATATATCATTATATCAAATAAATATATGTATGTTTTTCTTCCATATGGGTTATTTGGAATTTCAGACGTCATGTATATTGACATGTATTGCATGCATATTTTGCAAAAAGGAGAAAATATATGTGCAAATATATGACATTTAAAAACTGACATTAATATAGACAATGTCCACATATAGACATTAATATATACGTCACTTAATAATACAGGAAAATAGGTGTATATGTTTGGTTTGGTTTGGTTTATGCAGCTATCTCTGCTGATCCCAGGCCAGACTTCACATGTATTTGCACATATGTGAGGCAATAAATGTACATATATATGTTTTTCTATATGGCCAATTTGGAATTGCGTGTGCTTTAGACACGTTTTCACATATATCTGAGATATTCCACACGTATGGAAGAGAAACACGTGCATATACATTTCATCCGTATGGGTCATTTGGAATGTATGGGGATATATATTGCACATATATTTTGGAATGTGAGTAAATATATGTGCATATACGGGTCATTGGGAATGTAAGTGCTAAGACATCATGGTGTATTGACATATATAGCACACATATGGGGAATATATATGCACATATATCTTCCCTCTGTATGTTTTATTAGATTATCTGTGCATATCTCCGGCCTGTTAGATAGACTTCCCACATCCGCTCGCTACTTTAGAGCGGTCCAGTTTACGTTGGCCTGCAGGAGTGAGTTAAGTATGTGTGTCAAGAGGGCTCACTTGTAGCCAAAGCAATGAGCGCCATAATTCATCGGTGTGGTTTTTTTAAGGCCGTACAAGAGCAGGCGGAGAGCGCGGTGGTGAAAAATCAGGGTAGCGAGGGGTTTTTAAGCAGCTGGCCGCAGCAATTACTCCCAGCAATCACAATACGCAGCAGAAGCCAAAGGTTAAGTTCAATCCCATTCTAATAGTGGCTCGCATAGGGAACTCTAGCTGGGCTGGCAAAGGCCCCAGTCAAACAGTGCCCATTTAAATCACTCCCGCAGCCCCCTGACCGGCCACTAATGCCCATTACTTCGCAATTGTCCCCGCGTTTGTTGACTTTCACCTTCTTCGTGACGAAAACGTCTCTCAGGCTTTGGCTGCTGGCGTTCGCCGGCGATTGCCCTGCACGGTGTTGACTTTTCCCAAAGGACTTAAGCTCCTTTTAAACTCTCTCCCGCGTTTGCCCCAGAAACAGAGGGCCATTCTTACACAAACCGCTCCATTCTCTTCATTTCGCACATATTTTGGGATGTTTTTCGGGACCTGGGCCCGGCCTGCCAACAGACCATTAGCTGAAATTTCAATATGTATTTGGCTACGCTGATTCCGTTTTAGATCAACATGGAGACATGATTATGATTAATAGGAAAATCATCATCATACTGTTTCAAAATAAATGTTTTTGCACCTGTCCCGGTCGATGTTACGGCTGTTATGCGATCGTAGATATGGAAAAGCGTCCCTCGGCCCCGTTCCCGCAACGTTAATGTGATTTGGAGACATTTTTGAACCGCGATTAGGCATGAATGCGGCTCTTTTTCCTTCTTAACACGTGGCCATTTTCGATCCCGGGTATTTTTAACCCTGCCTGACACACGGACATTCTTTGTCTAATGAATTTATGTGTAAGCGGCTCGACGGGTGCAGTCCCACATCTACGGTAACGTCCGTCAGGAAAAGAAGGAGGCATATTCAGTTCACCACAAACCCTCTGCCCCAGAACCTGGGAGCTAGAACTCTAACGAACACTAATAACGTTAATTACCAGAATAAGCTAAGCTGAGAATCTGAGAACGGTCCAGGACATGGATTCTGGATCAACACTCTGAAATGCAGTTCTCATGAAAAGGAGATGTTATAGACCAATTCCAAATCTGGAAGCTGTCTAGCTTCTGGAGCAGGGTTTTCCAGTTTGACCTTCAGACTATGTGACCCTCTGGTGTTTCTTGAAGTTGGGAGGGACGTTTGAGAAGCTACAACAGCTTTAGGCTGGATTTTTCAGGGGCTGTTTGCTAGCTGGCTAATACAGATGGAAGGTACCAGATCGCTAACGTTACTGATAGAAGCAGAACATCTTATTGCAGCCGTTTAGCTGCAGTATCTTCTAAAGATGCGTTAGTGAATCCCAGCAAGGATTCTGCAGTTTGAAATAATCTATTCTGGCTAATAGTAATAATAATGATACAAGGGCAATAGGTACACTTGGACAGTAGATACATGTCCCTACCAATATATGAATGAACTCATGTGCATTATCTATAAAGTCATGTTAGATCATCCAGATGTGTCCTCCCAGAGTCAACATCTCCAGGATGAGTAATTGAGGCCTACTAGCATTTGACTGACTGAAAGGGGGGGTAGGAGTTGACTGCATACAGGGGGTAGGAGTTTGGTTGCTGTGTCCTTATCGATGTTGAGACCAAACAAAAATGATTATTTTGTTTTACAGAAGCAGCATACACAGAAACAACAGCAATAACAACTACACAATCAGCTGTAAACAAACAAATACATACACACTCACCATCTAAAGTAACAGCTGCACCCAGAAGGAGGTGTGGGATTGCAGTGCTGTTGGGAAGGAAGATAAAGGTTACCAGGAACAATAAATGATGATACATTTAGACTGATATGATCAATATTTATTGAGCTACACATACAGAAGTAGTGTCTCTCAGTATGGCGTCGGGCCGCCGTGTTTGCTAACCCAACATGCCAGACATCTCGTTCCTAATGGGCTCGTTCCTAATGGTGTCCTGTGATAATCCACCCCATGTAGCTTGAATATCCTCACACAGTTCCTGCAGATGGTGCGGTAAGGGTGGAGGTGGAGTGACACCAGGCCTTCTGGACGTGTGACGTGTGGCAACAAACTGTTCATCTTGGTGCTGACCACGGTGTCTCCACACACGGATTCGTCGGTCGTCTCCACCAAGACAAAAGCGGAACTCGTCACTGAAGATGAGCCGCTGCTATTCTGGGTCACTCCATGACAGTCTGGCACGACACCATTGCAGTCTTTGGTGACGTTGACGTGGTGTTAAGGACAGTCGTCGTAACGGTCTGCGTGCACGTAGTCCTGCATGGTGCAGCCGTCTGCCAATGGTGCTGCACTAACAGGATGACTCATAGAGGACATCACTGCTCGCTGAATGTCTGTAATCATGGCTGTTTGGTCAGTCAGGTACAGTGATAAGGCGCGTCCTTGCTTATGCCACATGTGCGGCCCGAACGTGAAACATTCAGATGTCTTACGGTGTCAAACCTACCCAGCAAGTTTCATTCCTGTCGACTGATTCCTGCAGCTATTCTATTGATGATGATTGTATATAGGTGAATGAATGTATTGAGAAAACAGGGAGGTAGTTAGAGATCAATATGTGATCCATGTTCTCTTAGGAGCTTCAGTAAACCCTAAAGTGTGTTGGTGCCGTAACATTCCTGGGATGCTGCATGCTTTGCATCAGCCTTTGCCATGACAACATGTCTAAAGCCTGGCAGCCACAATGATGACAAAACAGCATTTAACTGCACACGCTGCTGGGGCCGGTTACCAAAGGAGGGGAGGGGAGCGGAGGGCGGGTTTGGGTGGGGGGTTACGGCCCTCACTAAAGTCCATTTACAGTACGGGTCAGTACATCTGAATGGCTTCACCACTCCAGTCAAATTCTTTGTGTGCCCCCCATTGACAATGAGCATCCAGCCCGCGCCCAACACAAAGGCCCAGTCGGCGGTTTATGGTCTCCGCTGACATTAACCCTGTGGATCTCCACTCCTTTCCCTTAAATCTCCCTCTCTCGTCCACTTTAGAGGCCTTTTCCCGCAGAGCACGGGTCACTCGGGGTGCAAAACTCTCCCGGATTGACAGAAACAGCAACGGCAACACGCCTTCCACAGTAATTAGTCCCTTTTTTGCCAAAGGGGACAATCTGCAGCTCTTTCTCAGGGACCGTTCTGCAGTTAAATGGGCGTTGGTGTGGCTAACAAAGGCCGACCCCAAGCTTTAGAGCCATTCTGCCCCATTAGCTCAGCGCGCCGCTTCCGTTTTTTTATCAGGCTTTTGAGCCAGGCTGCAGAGATAGAGCCGAGTTCACGCCGCGTTTGAGCTCCACGGGTTCTGCCCCCATCCTCTCCTAATCCGGCCTTTTACAGAGGTCAACATGAGGTCAATCCAATTGGGTTTGCTGTGCTTTTCATATGGAAAGAGGAGAATCACCGCATTCAGAACACTGCTCAGGCTGTACATAGCAGATTGTTGCAGGTATAGACGTTTTAAATGTTCTCTAACGGAATTTTTTCCATGATGAACAATAAAATCATTCCACGTCATGGAGAGGGCAAAAATGTTAAGTGACCTCCTCTTTGGAGAAGACACTTCTGCACATCATGCAACAAGTTAACCCTAAAATAACAGCTTCGAACTAAACATACTGATAATAGGGAGGAGAACGGCATCTCTGCCATTCCTACTCCAGGCTCGGAATGCCGGCTATAGCACTATGTAACTTTGGAGGAGCATGTACGAGACCTCACCAGAACTGTGAGGTCCGTTTTGGCATCACGTCACACACCAACAACTCACGGCTAACGGGAAAGTACCCACAGCAGAGTGTTCATCCCTGATAATGTTATTTATGGAAGACTGTAAGCTGGAACCTTTTCCGTGTCCCTGTCTCATGGAGTTCTGTAGTCTTCCCGGATGCTGAAAGTACCAGTCCCGTTTCAGGCTGCAGATGCAAAGCAATAGTCATCTCAAGCCAAAAAAACGTTTGGTCAGTCTATGTCCATCTCACCACAAAGAAGTGTTGTGCTGAATTCTGGCTTCCTCCCCTTTGTGTGCACATGCATCATGCCGGCATATGGACGCTACAGAGTTATTTATACATGAGCACAACCGGAATTATGAGTGTAATCCGCACCATGATGTGTGCACGTGAGGGGGAGTCAGATTCTGGACCTTCAGCTCGTCTACAAGTGCACATGTACAGCTGAACACGAGGAGCTCAAAAATGAACGCTCCACACCTGTAGGGATATATATAAATATATATAGTCACCTTGTGTGATTAAGGTGGTAGTAACTTCAGGCTCCTGCAGATGGCGCTGCACGAGGATGATGGGGCTATAAATACCTGTAGAGTGTGAGTGACGGGATCCATAGATTGAGAAGAGGTGGTACAGTGCAGTGAATGAATGGCTCCAAAGCAGTTGTTAATGATTGGCTAAAAGGGGTGACTGCATTTGGGTGTGTCCATATATATATATACATATACACTGACATATACATATGTCAGTGCTCTTTCAATATATATATATATTGAAAGAGCACTGACATATGTATAT
>CM067490.1:28707104-28729576 GCA_034552555.1 Semaprochilodus insignis | reverse complement strand
CTACATTTACACTAAACCCCTAACTCCTACATTTACACTAAACCCCAACTCCTACATTTACACTAAACCCCTAACTCCTACATTTACACTAAACCCCTAACTCCTACATTTACACTAAACCCCCTAACCCCCACATTTACCCTAACCCCTACATTTACACTAAAACCCTTATCCCTACATTTACACTAAACCCCTAACTCCTACATTTACACTAAACCCATAACCCATACATTTACACTAAACCATAACCCCTACATTCACACTAAACACTTAACCCCTACATTCTCACTAAACCCCTAATTCCTACATTTACACTGTACCAACAGAAATGGTCTTGAAAATTGCTTGGAAAGACGTCTGGTTCCATTGACTCACATTAGAATTAAATCAGGTTTTGCCCTCTCCTGTAAAGTACCCATTTGTGAGACACTTGTGTTTCTTTGGACAGTGATGATATAGTAGTTGTTGTTAGTAATTGTCTGATAATGAAAACGTATAATTCAGAATTAAATTGCATTGTTAAAATCTCTGCATAAATTCAACGATTTACGCCCTGTACACCATGACTGGATTTCATAGTATGTAATAAAACTTACAGTCAGTATATAATATATATAATAAATCTTAAAACAACATCTCAGACATCAGGCATCATATTCATAACCATGTCATGTCGGTTTGACTCTAGAGTTGACTCTGTAAGTTTCTCTAGAACAGTGCGTTTCACACCAAACCACTCTGCTTACTCATTTAATTATGCAGCATTTCTACAGATATACTCACATATAACCATATATCTCATTTCCAAAGCTTCAGGCCGGTTTACAGGGGGCAGAGCAAACAAGGACAGTTTAAAGAGCTCCAGCACATGATTCAAATGAGAAGATGTTCAGGACTTTGTTTTGTTTTGGACATTCCGACTCTGACAGTAATCCAACTCGGTAATTATCTCGGCGATTCCGTGTTGTGGAATCTGTGTGCGCTTTACTTGTATTACACATTCCTAAATGACAGTCTTTCATAACCATACCCACATGATCTATTTGTAAATACCTAGAAGAGATAGTATAACCATGTTTAGAATGACGTTCTAATAGAATTAATAGAATCTAACAGAATCTAGAAGTAAGTTCTAATGAAATTAATATACTTCAGATCCTTACTTACTGAACATGGGGCATGTTTTGGCTATGGATTGCTTTTAATGACTACTTTTAATGAGTCCAATACTGACCATGCATATATTTGTATGCAAAAGTTTGGGCACCCCTGGAAAAGGTCCGGATTTTGTTGACTTTGGCAGTGTAAGTAAGCGAGAACACAGTTCTAGATATTTGAACACACATGTATTTACGGAGTCGCACTTACAGGAGGATCAATGAAAAGTAAACTGTGTCCAGTGCAGAAGTTAAGCCATATGTGTGTTCTCTGTAGAGAGCTTGTGTTGACTTATCCCCATTTAGAAAGTCAACATGTCATTTAATTGTGGTTCCCCAACATTTGGCATATGGCATATTGGCACCTTCACCTTCAGAACAATACCTCACACCTGTGAAACTCTGAACTGCGACTTTAATGAAGGTTTACATAATAACACTTTTATTAAGTCTATTTAAATAAACATCCCGACCAACAAACAAGCTGTGAAGCTGGAATTGAACAGAGCAGCTTCACCGGCAGCACCACCTGCCCATTCCTGGTAGTACACGGTGTAAAGTGTTTCTAAATGACCATACGTTCTTTATATTCCCTCTTTGATCTACATCATCATCATCATCACCATCAGTCCTCCACATGCTCCGTTTACTCTGCCACATTCTGCAAAGCCACACTGTTTATTCTGAGCTGGAGCGAGTTTTCAGAGAGCAGATCTTCTCTCGATGTCGTCTTCAGCTGCTTCTAGTCTCAGTAAGAAACTCCGGGACGGAGGAAAGATTGTGGCTGGCAAACAAACGAGCCCATCTGATCCCCCGATCAGCCAGGAAACGCAGTCGTGCGGAGCTTATAAAGCGGTTTCAGTGTCTATGTATAAACTCTGAGCGCTGAGACTGTAGAAGTTGGCATGCTGGTTGAAGAGGGGTGTATAGCGAACGTCTGTTTGTGACAGTGTGTTGAAGTTGTCACATCATTTGTTTATGATTTGTAAACGTTGGCTCTCTGAAATGGCTTTATTAAATTTAATGTACATAAATGTAACGAGGTTTTATTCTAGGCAACGTTGACTCATTTCTGCTGGTCCATGATGAAATGAAATTTGCACACAGTATAAAACAGCAGCTGGAATTTTTGTGTGTGGTAAAAAATAAAAATGCCAATGAATGGAAATGTGCGGGGAAAAAGCATTGTTGTTTAGATTTGTGATCATGTTTAGAAAGAAGTTCTAATAGAATGAAAAGAATCTAACAGAATCTAGAAGGTGTAATAAAATTTACATCCAGAATAAAGTTCTCATAAAATTTATATCAATAGTTCTAATAGAATTAATATCCAGGTTAAAGTTGTAAAAAAAATAATATTCAAATGGAGTTCTAACAAAATATGAAGAATGATGTTCTAATTAAAATTATTATCAGAAGGAAGTTCTAAACAAAATTAATTTCCAAAGATAAAAAAAAAAAAAAAAATCATATCAATAGAGAAAGTCTAATGCAATTAGAATTCAGAATAAAGCTCTAATACAATTAACACCTAGGAAAAAGTTCTAATACAATGAATATCAATAATAAAATTCCAAGATTAATATTCAGAATGAAGTTCTATTAAAATTAATATCTAGAATAAAGTTCTAATATAAATATAATATAAATATAAATTAACATTCAGTATGAAGTTCTAAAACAATTAATATCCTGAAGGACGTTAATTAACATATTCACCAAAGTATCCAGAATAAAGTTTTAATGAAAATATAATCCAGTATGAAGTTCTAAAAAAATTAATATCTGGAAAGAAGTTCTAATAAAATTAATATCCAGAATGAAATTCTAATAAAATTATCATCCAATATGAAGTTCTAACAAATTTGATTTCTAGAATTAAGTTCTAATAAAATAAACATTCAGTATAAAGTTCTTATAAAAATAATATTCAGAATGAAGTTCTAATAAAATTAGCGTCCCGTATGAAGTCCTGATAAAATTAATATCTAGAATAAAGTTCTAATAAAATAAACATTCAGCATGAAGTTCTAATAAAATTATTATGCGTCTTGGAGTTCTAATAGAATTAATATCCAGGATGAAGTTCTAATAAAATGAACGTTCAGTATGAAGTTCTATAAAACTAATATCTATCTTGATGTTCTTGAATATCCAGAATGCACAACTGAAATATGGTTATCAGAACCCCATATACGTTCAGGTACTTCAGTCTTCACTGGGTAAGCTGGGTACTGTTAACTTGAGTAACTATTAAAATGATGGACCAGGGGAAATGAAACATTCAGATGTGGACATTAACGGGTTCTACTGAACGTCACTCAATATGCCATTTGTTTTTCCATTTATCAAGAACCTCCAGGGACTCGGCTTTGTCATAAACCGACATTCATATAGGATTACAGACTCTTTCAGAGACGTCAAATAAACGCAGAGCTGCCGTCTGTCTGACTTTTATTTGTTTCTCATTCAAACAGCCAAAGTTAACTGTTTACTCTTCAGATGTCGGGTTTCCCAACATGTGTGCAATAAAGGCATGTAACGCTTTCTATATGCATAGATCACATATGTTCTACTTTAAATACTTAAGTACTTTTCCATATGAAGGACAATTGACCACCCAGGACCAGTAGGGTAAGCCCCCCAGGGTAAGATGACGAGGTCAAATCTAATTTCAACACATTTACTGAATGGCTAAATCCGGGCCTCCCGAAGTGGAAGTGGCCTGTGAGAATGTTTGATTCTGTTCTCTGAAACTTTTATTTTGAAGTATTTCAGAACCAACACACACAGTAATCTGACTTACTTAAAAGCGTGATTTGAGACTGACCTTCTGGAGTTTTAGACCCTCAGCCAACCACAAATATGCCTGAGACAAAACACTGGGGCACCACAGGTCTAAATAAACTCCGAAGTCTGGTTGATCACATGACCACAAAGCCTTTCATTTGAGGACAAGTCAAGAACATAATGTGTGATTGATCAACAAGTCAGGAACACAGCATCTGATTGGTCGACTGATTGGTCAACAAGTCAGAAACACAGCATCCAATTGGGCAACAAGTCAAGAACATAGTCTGGGATTGGTCAACAAGTCAGGAACACAGCCTCTGATTGGTCAACAAGTCAGGAACACAGCATCCGATTGGTCAACAAGTCAGGAACACAACTGATCGTCAACTGATTGGTCAACAAGTCAAGAACATAGTCTGGGATTGGTCAACAAGTCAGGAGCACAGCATCTGATTGGTCGACTGATTGGACGACTGATTGGTCAACAAGTCGGAAACACAGCATCTGATTGGTCAACAAGTCAGGAACACAGCATTGGTCAATGAGTCAAGAACATAGTCTGGGATTGGTCAACAAGTCAGGAACACAGCATTGGTCAATGAGTCAAGAACATAGTCTGGGATTGGTCAACAAGTCAGGAACACAGCATTGGTCAATGAGTCAAGAACATAGTCTGGGATTGGTCAACAAGTCAGGAACACAGCATTGGTCAATGAGTCAAGAACATAGTCTGGGATTGGTCAACAAGTCAGGAACACAGCATTGGTCAATGAGTCAAGAACATAGTCTGGGATTGGTCAACAAGTCAGGAACACAGCATTGGTCAATGAGTCAAGAACATAGTCTGGGATTGGTCAACAAGTCAGGAACACAGCATTGGTCAATGAGTCAAGAACATAGTCTGGGATTGGTCAACAAGTCAGGAACACAGCATCTGATTGGTCAACAAGTCAGGAACACAGCATCTGATTGGTCGACTGATTGGTCAACAAGTTGGAAACGCAGCATCCGATTGGTCAACAAGTCAAGAACATAGTCTGGGATTGGTCAACATGTCAGGAGCACAGCATCTGATTGGTCGACTGATTGGTCGACTGATTAGTCAACAAGTCGGAAACACAGCATCTGATTGGTCAACAAGTCAGGAATGCAGCATCTGACTGTACAACAAGTCAAGAACATAGCTTCTGATTGGACAACAAGTCAGGGACATAGTCTGTGATTGGTCAACAAGTCAAGAACATTGCCTCTGATTGGTCGAGTCAGGAACACAATCACTGACTGGTTGCCTGACTAAACCCAGGGTGTCTGTGGACGCAAGGTGTCTCTAGCATGAAATGTTTCCTTTTATGTATGTTGATGTTGTGTATGACATCATCGACTTCAGAGGACTAAGTGCTGTTTATCTGATGGGGACAGCTGTGGTGGTCTTCCAGGTGGAGTAGTATTAGGAGTCCCATTTTCTCCATAGCTTTTTATCAGTTTCTGAACTCCAGTGTTAAAGATTCTGTTGGAAATCAGATACATGAAGGAATTCACTTTTACCCAGCAGTGCACTACAAAGACAGAAAATTAGGAACAGTCTGCAAATAAAAAAGCCTGTTATTAAAAACTAAACCACTGAAACTAATAAGGAAATCAACAACAGTGTGTTCACTTGAAATGCTGTCGGGCGTCTTCATGTGTGCACAACCCACGCCCCTCCGCCCCCATACCCCCGACCCTCTCTCAAACACAGCCAGAACGAGTGTTTATGACATCAAAAAGCACAGCGTGTGCGTGTGTATGGTGATGGAGAGGCTGTTGCTGACTGACTGTTTGAGCTGAGAGGAAATACATCATTACAGCTTCAGTAACAAAACGCCGCCTCAGTTTATTTAAGCTAGGGCGAGGGGTGGAGGGGTGGAGAAGGGTGGAGGAGGGGGGTTCTTTCTTTTGAAAAGCTCTAATCACTCTTTTATTGAAGAATCTAATGGAATAAACAGGCCACGCACAGCTGCCGCAAACTGATTGCGTAAAATTTCACATGTCTGGATATAAGTGTTTATTATTTTTGAGGAAGTCTTTTATTTTGATAAGATTTGTATACACTATCAGACCTGCTTACCACGTTTGATTGCTTTGTTTGTATTTACTTTATTCTGATCTCTCATTAGTCTCTCCCTCGCTTTTCTCTTTCTTTCTTTTTTGGGAATAAAAGTTGATGTACGGTCCGGGTGAGTGCCAGAGTTGTTCAAGTAGGAGTGTGTGTGTGTGTGTGTGTGTTGGTTTTTGTACACTTTCGGGACAACATTTCCAGACTTGGTAGCTAAGCCAGTACAAATAATAGCTGGAACCTGCAGAGCAATAAAATAAGGAGATGAGATATATTAGATAATCATTTTTCATAAACAAGAAAACAAGCTACAGAGAAATTGAGACTCCTAACAACCACCTGGAAGACCTGGTAGACCCAACAACACTGTCCCCATCATAAACAGCAGCTTTCATCTCTGAGAGAGAGGAGAACCTCAAGCTGCTTCAGATCTGAGAACATCCACAGGTGTTCCTGTCCATCCTTCCACTGTGAGAAGACACCTCCTCAACGCTATGGAGGTCTGAAAGGAGGTGTAGCTGTTCAAGAAGAAGTTACTCACTGAGAAAAGGAGACACACACATCAAACAAAGAAGCTGCTGGTGTTCTCAGAACAATGGACTGACCACCCCAGAGTCCAGAACCTCCACACCATTGAATGTGTTTGGGGTTACCTGGATGGCGAGAAGAAGCAGAAGACGGTAAACCAGCTTCTAAGACTGAACTTTGGAGGTGTGTCTCTGTGAGGAACTGGAAGTAAGTCTCCTGAGAAGAATGGATGTTGGAATGAAGGTAAAGAGCGGACACACTGACCACTCATACATCTGACATTATATTTAGCAGCTGAGGCTTCTGGGTAATCTTCTGAATCTGACAATTTGGAAAATAAATGAAACATAAAAGTTGTGCAGTAAAATGTGCTTATAAGGCCATATGTGCTCTACGCAGATGTACTATCACTTGGAGAACTGTATACATATTACACTGTGTGAGAGAGAGAAGTCGTCCGGCTGTGTGTGTGCGTGTGTGTGTGAGTGATCTGAAGCTTGGCGTCTTGTGAAAACACGTGGAGAACAGAGAGAGAACGGCTCTCAGCAGGAGGAGCTGCAGAGAAAACGCTCAGTGTCTCGTTCAGAGCCTTCAGAAGCTGGTCTGGAGCTGCTCTTCAGAAGCGGCCATTTGTTTGAGTGCAGTTCTCTGTCTCCTCTTTGAGGCCAAAGGACCCTTTCATGTAGCAGATGGGAGGGACTTCTCAAAACATTTCATGCAGACTTCAATGACACACAGGTGACTCGTCCCAAAGCACAGCAAAGCCTGTCCTCCTTCTAAGGTCGCACTGTTGAGCACACAGAGTCGTAAGTCCAGCAGCATTAACCCATAAAGGTCCAGAGTAACTACTATGAGTTATTCAGCATCCACTATGAATTATTCAGCATGTACCATAAATTATTAGTAACTACTATGAATTATTCAGCGTCTACTGTGAATTATTCAGCATGTACTATAAATTATTAGTAACTACTATGAATTATTCAGTAACTGCTATGAATTATTCAGCATCTACAATTAATTATTCAGCATCTACTATAAATTACTAGTAACTACTATGAATTCTTCAATATCTACTATTATTTAGTATATACTATGCATTATTCACCATCTACTATGAACCTAAGGTTCAACCATCCAGACTTCCATGGTGTAACACCTAGTTTCTGTCTGTTCCACCATGTTCTGGATTAAACTGAACAGGCTGAAGAATTCCCGAGTACTCCGGGTTTCACAAGAACGCGTTTAATATTTATCCAGTCTCACTTATCCCCACTTCCTTTCTGTTTCGGACACATATGGCACTCCTGCAGTCACTGGATGGTCAGTGCCGTGTTCCTCCGGCGCTGCGTTTGATCTTGCCACTTGTGAATGATAAAATAGGTGGGAGAGACAAGAACATGGAGGGAGGGAACAATGGAGGCTTGTTCAAGAGCCAGAGTTAAGACATGGGAGAGAATTTAAACCCACAGCAAAAATTAAACCAGCAAAACGACTGAAAAGTCCTGTGTGTGTGTGTCTGCTGGAACAAAGTCAGGGGGATCTGAATGTTGCCCAAATAACAAGATCAAAGACCCGCCTCCTCTGCCAGGAAGACTGTTTAGAACGTAGGTGCAGAGGAGGCACATACGTAGTGTCATTATGGGACGCTTCTCTTTAAAGCAGCAGTTCAGAAAAAAACCTTTCAGAAATTACAGAGCCTTAACCTCGGCAGGTTCCTCAGCCCCCCTCCCCCTTCCCCCAGTGTTATAGAGAACAGCGTACAGTGTCTGATACCACACCAACAGAAGTAACACATCCACTAATTACACCACTAATTCTTTAATGCTGTTAATGCCTGTCTGTCTGAATTTGACCCTTCATCCCATCTCAGGTCATGGGGGCTGAAGCCCAGCCGCAGGGCAGCACATGTTGCTCTGACAGAATCCATGGTGACAGTGCTCTCGTTCGAATAAAGCTTTTAAATGTCCTTTAAAGTGAAACCTTCAGCAAACACCAGACAGACATTCGTGGAAGAGCTATAGATGACTCAGCAGTCAACGAACAAAAGAAGCAGCTTGGTTAAGCTCCAGTTTCCCTCGGGATTCTCCACTGGAACAAGAATCTACCAGCAGCATGAGTGATAGCAAGAGGCTACATGCATCAGCTGTGCATGTGATGTAACCAAGGACGGCCCTTATCTCTGTACCTGACTGACCCAACAGCCACGACTGCAGACATTCAGCGAGCGGTGATGTCCTCCATGAGTCATGCTGTTAGTGCTGCACCATGGCCAGACGGCTGCACCACGCAGGACTACATGCACGCAGACTGTCCTTAACACCACGTCAGTGTCACCAAAGACTGCAATGGTGTCGTGTCAGACTGTCATGGAGTGACTCAGAATGGCAGCGGGTCAGTGAGTCCCGCTTTTGTCTTGGTGGAGACGACCAACGAATCCGTGTGTGGAGGCACCGTGGTTTGTTGTCACACGTCCCATGTCCAGAAGGCCTGGTGTCACTCCACCTCCACCCATACCGCACCATCTGCAGGAACTGTGTGAGAATATTCAAACTGCATGGGATGGAGTATCACAGGACAGCATTAGGAACCTCTACAGCTCCATGCTGGAATGGAGGGTTAGCAAACATGGCGGCCAGACACCATACTGAGAGACACGACTTCTGTATGTGTAGCTTAATAAATATTGATCATATCAGTCTAAATGTATCATCATTTATTGTTCCTGGTAACCTTTATCTTCCTTCCCAACAGCACTGCAATCCCACACTTCCTTCTGGGTGCAGCTATTCTTTAGATGATGAGTGAATACATACATAAATACAATATA
The DNA here is from genome assembly GCA_034552555.1 of Semaprochilodus insignis. Taxonomy (NCBI): domain Eukaryota; kingdom Metazoa; phylum Chordata; class Actinopteri; order Characiformes; family Prochilodontidae; genus Semaprochilodus; species Semaprochilodus insignis. The sequence continues at coordinate 28,720,173 of CM067490.1, read as the reverse complement.
TATATATTATTGGTCCAAACATGCAGTCGCTGTTGCTCTCATTCCACCACATATGTGATTGATCACAAATAACCATACCAAGTATTTTAGCTTCATTAGCCTTAGCTGTAGCTTCAGTGCTGAAACAAAACAACTGTGGACCCCAGGCATGTCTTTGTTGAGCAACTATATTTAGGTACAGGTGGAAGAACTCTGTAGATTTTGGCCAAAACATTCCTGGAAGATTTACTAGAGGAAACCACCACATATACAACCAAAGAAATCAGTCATGTGACAGAGAACGAATGTCAGAACATCACTGAAAGTGAACCAGTTACTCAACTTCGTAACTGCAGCGGCAAATAACACAAAGCACTGCAGGAATGCAGGACACTGTCTGGGCGGTAAAGGCACTGACCTGGCTGTTTTGGGTGGGAATGAACGCTGACCTGCTAATGCCATGTAGATTTAAAGGGCAGAAAACGGCCGCGGGACAGAAGAATAGATAAATTGTGCCGCCACATCTGTGTTTGATCAATACCCTTCAGCAGGATTAGAGAAAAGAGATCAGAACAGTGGTTTGGTTATTAGGACAGGGGGATACATACACTGGCCTGAAAGCGAAGCTGCACAGAGAAAAGGCTGCCAGGGCAGTAACCCAATCACTCCAAATCACAAGGTAATCCCACTTACCCCCCACAGTTCGGACGGAGCCTCATTCAAACCCGCCTGACTCAAGAGAGCACGGCTTTTCCTGAGTTACCAAATTAATCAGTGACACACATTCTTAATGCTCTCAAATTAGAAGGGCTGAAAAAAAATACGTGGAGTTATTTCAGGAATTCTAATAGGCGTATTAATCTCCTGGGGACGTTTCTGTTCAAGGCTGCTGCGAGAAAACAGCCGCGTTAGATCTGCGGCAGAAAGAAAGCCGGGGTGGGGGGGTGGGGGTGAGACTTCGACCCTCTTTGAAACCTATAGGTTGATGCCAGTCGGGTGCATGTTGCAGAGAAGATCTTGATGTTCTAGGGCTAGTTCTACCTGCGTCAAACATCCTCCAAAAAAAGAGTTTGAAAAGTTTCCGGAGCTGCTCAACACACTTGACAGATGAATAACGTGAACCAAATGCGCTAGTTGTTGGTGGTTCGGAGTCTGTGGACAGACCCTGGACTTTTTTTTTCCCCAGCGCGGAAACCTTGAAATGAAATCCAGCTAAGCCCTCTGCCTCTCTCTCTCTCTAGAGTGCAGTTAAAGGCATGCTGTGTGGACACGATTACACACAAGCCCAGCTTGGGCTGTCCAGCCCGGCCACGGCTTCCAGCAGAAAGCAGCTCAAGAGTTCAAGTAGGGCAATTCTCAGTTTGGCCTGGAGATCGGCAAACACTCAGTGATATCACAACCCAGAATAAAGGCCTCAAACATATTTGTTGGTATGAACAGATATTGGAGTTAAGGCCTACTCGCACCAAGTACAATTTTCTTGGATGTTCTTTTTAACCCAGTGGAACCTTTACACCACACTCCTATTGTAATACTTGAGAATATGGAATACACTCATCAAAAGAACAGCTGTGCTGTTGGGAAGGAAGATAAAGGTTACCAGGTGATAAATTTAGACTGATATGATCAATATTTATTGAGCTACACATACAGAAGTAGTGTCTCTCAGTATGGCATCGGGCTGCCGTGTTTGCTAACCCAACATGCCAGACGTCTCGGCATGGAGTTGAGGTTCCTATTGGTGTCCTGTGATAATCCATCCCATGCAGCTTGAATATTCTCACACAGTTCCTGCAGATGGTGCGGTAGGGGTGGAGGTGGAGGGACACCAGGGCCTTCTGAATGTACAACAACAAACCGTTCATCTTGGTGCTGACTACGGTGCCTCCACACACGGAATCGTTGGTCGTCTCCAAAAGCAGGGCTCATCACTGAAGATGACCCGCTGCCATTCTGAGTCACTCCATGACAGTCTGGCACGACACCATTGCAGTCTTTGGTGACATTGACGTGGTGTTAAGGACAGTCATCGTAACGGTCTGTGTGCATGTAGTCCTGCGTGGTGCAGTCGTCTGTCAATGGTGCTGCACTAACAGGATGACTCATGGAGGACATCACTGCTCGCGGAACGTCCGCAATCGTGGCTGTTGGGTCAGTCAGGTACAGCGATAAGGCCTGTCCTTGCTTGCGTCACATGCACAGCCGAGCGTGAAACTTGAATCGTTTGAATCATGCAACTAAAACGGTCCCCATTACACAAATGACCGCTTGGGAGTTCCACCATACAGGAGCTGAAGCTTTATGGAGCAATTCCAGGTCTTTGTATGTCACAGGGGAATCACATTTCCACATGACAATCTCCAGGGAGTCCATCCTAATGCACAACTGGTCAGTCAGATTTCAATGCATCCAAAATCCAAGCTACCTCCGATTTAAAATTGTACTCCACACTGCAGGTTTTGGCTCGATGTGGCAAACTGCATTGACACGCATGTGTTTTTGCCTGCAAGTATTTAGCTTCTGTGTGAATAAGCCTTCATGCAATATAGCTGGAAAGAATGACATAGCTCCTCTAGTGACTATCCAACCACATTACACAAACACACCCGACCTGTCCGAGCGGCACTAGCTGTTCCTTCTCACAACCTGCAACCCACTTCCTGCTTGATTTCAGGGTTAGAATTCCTTTTAAAGCAGAAGCGAGTTTCCACAATGAGCCACTCTGAGATTCCACCACTCTCAACTTTCCCACTGTAGTTTCTCTACTGCAAGGAACCGAAAAAAACTCAAAGCTTATTCTGTACAGTTGGATTACAAGCAACACAGCCAAGTCAGGCATGTGAAGACCATCAGCAGGATAGACCAACTGAAGCTCCCTTTTTCCACCTAATACCCGACCACAAACACAGCAGAGGAGGGTTCGGACAGGAAGCTACCATGAAATACTAGCACAATGGCTGATAACATCAGCCCCAACTCTTGCACTAAAGTTCCTCTATTGAAAGCCGCCATAGCAGAAAGGAAAGCCAGAGGCATAATCCTGTCTGCAAACGGGTCTGCTGCCAGCCGGCTGCCTCTCAAGAGAGATGTATCCGTTTGCTCACGGGATGAGCCACAGAGACACGGAGAGATGCTCCTTTCACACCAGCTTGAGCACTGACAATCAGGCCCTTGTCTTTGGGGGAGGGAGAGGGCAGCACTGTTTCAGCTTACAGGCAGGAGTACAGCGGTACCGTCAGGGGAAGATCACAGGGGAAGATGGTCCAGATGAACAGTCGAAGAGAAACATCCTTCAGAGGGAGCGCTTTTGGGGAACGGGTGGGAACAGGAAAGGAGCTAATCCCAGGCTCAGGAAGACAAGGGAAAGGTGCTTCAACATTTCCGGAAAGTTGAACGGCTCCAGGGCTTCGTTCACGGGCAAGCCAAAAAGAGACGCAATAATCTTCGCAATCTGAATCTCCAAAGGCTATAAAACCCAAAACAAAGAAGTTAGCGGCACACGTTCGGGTTCAGATGATAAAACTTACATTAAGCCATGGATATGGTCTCAGCTGAATAACCCAGGGGCTGGAATAGCGAGCCCTCGGAACCACGGTGCAACATTCCTTCCAATAAATCCACCGTTTGCCTTCTTCACTAAGTGCCTTTTAACATAGCAAGCTTATCATCATATGCACAGGGATCGATTACTTCAACTGACTGGAGCAGAGAGGAATTCGACTCCTAAATCCATTAGTTATCATGTTTAAATGTGAACACATGTTCATCTCAGTGTCGCAAGTCAGAAAAAATGAAGACAAAAATCTGGCTGGAAGATCACACAAATAACAATAATTTATTGCTCTGTGGAAAATGGGGCCAGAATCAAATTCTATAGTCGAATGGAAAACGCATTGGCCGATGACAGAGGGACAAGAATTTGGCTTGTCTGTGTAGAATCCAACCCTTCACCAAACCTTCTGGGAACCAGGCAAACAAGCAATTGTTTTCGAGACGGATCTAAGTGGTTATTCCTCTGGATTTAATACGTCCCCGGAGACTTCACATGTATCATTGTGATGTGGGCAAGTCCTGTACAACAATCGAGTCCCAATCAACAATCCGGCCAGCTTACAGGAAATGAATGGACTTGCATAAGCCACTTAAGATTTCGGTCAACCAGCTGATGCCCCAGGTGAACTATCAAGTCGTCCACTTGAAAGGCTCCTCAGAAAACGTTTTTTTTGGATGCCCATGGACCCTGTACTCCACAACGGAGTTAATAAACTGTTCTCTTGCCGATTTGTGGTCCTGGGTAATAGTCCTACTTGTTGTCTCCTTAATAGCCTTATATGACTTTGCACTCTAACCTTCCCTGCTGCTTTTCTCACAAGAAACAACCCTAAAAAGATCAAAGGCCACCGCCCCAAAGGTGATCCTGGGTCCAAGATTACAGGAAAATGGAAGATTAACGGCTTCTCGGCGAGATCTCAAGATCTAACCCCGAAAACAATATTCGGTGATGGATCTGCAGTCTGCCATTCTTGGGTTAAGGGTTTGCTGCAAATCATCGACATGCTACAGGGGGCCAGGCCCACTCTGTGAAAGGCAAGGGACAAAAAGCCTAAACAAGCATTCAGAGTTAAGGGATTAATAATTAACTGGCTTTAACTTGAGGAAAGAAAAGAGAGCCGTGGAAGGAAGTGGTGGACCAAAGCAGGATTTATGCCCGAGTTTCTGAAAAAGAACAAATAAACCATTCAGGCTGTAAAGGGGAAAACTGCCATGACACCATTTGTATCTACGAACAAGGATCAATACCCCATATGTTACTTTTAAAGAGCTTAACCAAACAATAGTCTCACTGCACACATGCTCCCATAATACCACACGCAAGTGTATTCAACAAGAGACCCGGAGGCCGATAGCTCAGCTAATATCTAATCCTACAAGTAGAAAAGTCACCCTTCAGCATTTAGGTGGTTAAACACGGCATATCCACAGCACATCAGGCCTTCACTTGTTTCTTTTGAAAAGAATATGTACAAATAAACAAATGAATATGGCTTTATGGCAGCTTTACACGCACACAGACCATCAAAACAATAGCTGCACCCAGAAGGAATCAACAGGAATGAAACTTGGTGGGTAGGTTTGACCTCATGAGACATGCTAATGATTCAAGTTTCACACTCGGCTGCGCATGTGATGTAAGCAAGGACGAGCCTTATCGCTGTACCCCACTGACTTGAAGCAGTGATGCCTCCATGACAGATTGGTACCATTGGCAGACTACATGCACACAGACCGTTACAACGACTGTCCTTAACACCACGTCAACATCACCAAAGACTGCAATGGTGTCGTGCCAGACTGTCATGGAGTGACTCAGAATCTTCAGTGACGAGTCCCGCTTTTGTCTCAGTGGAGACGACCAACGAATCCGTGTGTGGAGGCACCGTGGTCAGCACTAAGATGAACGGTTTGTTGTCACGCGTCACATGTCCAGAAGGCCTGGTGTCACTCCACCTCCACCCCTACCGCACCATCTGCAGGAACTGTGTGAGAATATTCCAGCTGCATGGGATGGATTATCACAGGACACCATTATGAACCTCTACAACTCCATGCCGAGGCGTCTGGCATGTTGGGTTAGCAAACACGGTGGCCCGATGCCATACTGAGAGACACTACTTCTGTATGTGTGCTCAATAAATACTGATCATATCAGTCTAAATTTATCATTATTTATTGTGCCTGGTAACCTTTATCTTCCTTCCAAATGGCACTGCAATCCCACACCTCCTTCTGGGTGCAGCTGTTTGTTTGGCATTTAATAAATCAAATGTGGTATAAAATGTAATAAATAAAACATTTACAGCTTTCTCAACCAGAACCTTCAAAACCTTGGAACAAAAACGAGCCCGTTTGCAGTCAGACAAGACAGAGGCAGCATGAAAGACCATTTACAGTGATGTGAAGCCAATTCCAGGGACCGGTTTCAAGAATGTGCAGGTTGCAACCTGAACATAATATTACATGTGAGGTTTTGACATGAAAAGATAATAATGATGCACAAAGGGATCACTGAAATAGCCAGTGACATCGCCCGGCCTTCCAGGTCAGACTAGATGGGTTACATATGCAGTATACGAAAGGATGTCTTCCTCTTGGCCGTGCCAGGATGTTACAGCTCATTGATCTAAAAGGACTAGAACGGTGCCTGAAGAACCGATATAAAGCCTGGAATGATGGAGTGCGAGCCTCAAAATGTGTGGTTACAATACTACTACACATGGCCCCAATAATTACGGTTATAAGATCCTAAGCAAATTAAAGAAGTTAAATCAAAACACATCAGCATACAAAATTAATACACCCACAGAAACTCCAAGAGTAACTCTGGACGACTGGAGACGCACACAGGCTGAGACTTGCAGCATAGAAAGCCAAGCCTGCCATCTAGTGGACAACTGCACAAGTCCTGGAAACCTGAATCAAGCAGCAAAACCAAACTTTTTCATTTAAATTCTTTTTATTTGTTTATTTTAGTCAAATATATATATGAACGCTTCCTTCAGGAGAGCTTCTGGGAGAGAATGTTTACAGAAATCAATTCATCTAAATCAAACTGCAAACAAATTAAAACATCAACAAATAATGGAACGTAGCATTTCGATTTGTGCCATGGGCGGGGCATGTGGGGGTGACCTTGTGACATGATGCAGGCTTTTTTAAATTCATGGTTTATTCGTTTTTAACACGGGTCACTTGCCTAAACGTGTCCTTGTTTGTAATATCTCTAATAGGATTAAATGACCAAAAAAAAAAAAAAAAAAAAAAGAAGGAAAAAACTCCTTAAAAGTTCCTGAAGATGTTGGAAAGCTTCCAAAAAGCCTGGCTTGAAAGCATGGTTTTTGTTTTTCAGACATCCTATGCCTCGTGTTCAAAGAGTCAGGGTGTTTTTGCATAAAGGCACAAAAGCATTAGAGCCCTCCGAGGGCAATTTTTTTTTTTTTTTTTTTTGTTTAGTTTTTTTTGGCAAGACATTGGTCCCAATAGGCAGTCCTCTTTCTTATTCCACGTCACCAACAGAGAGAAAAAAAACAAAGAACAAAAAGACTGAACAAAATAATAAACCATACAATTATTAGATTATACGTAAAAGTGTACAAGTCTAATTCATTTCCCTAATTAAAAAAAAAAGCCTACTGAAACCTATGCTCAGATTTGAACAGGAAAGGTGGATACAGTGGGTCACTCTCTGAGGACTTCAGCAGTATGAGACACCCTAATGAAAAGCTAGTCTGCGAGCAGTCGAGGGGAAACCTCTACAAAGGATACAGCACAGGTACGGTTCTCTGGGGCTGTCGGACGAACTCCCGTAGACACTGCTTCCCGTGCCTGATCGGACCTCCCTCTTTTCTGCAGCAGGGCAGGACCGCAAGGAGCCGGAGGATCGCCTCGACGTTAGGGAAAGACTTTATGTCTGTAGCCTTGAGGGTGTTTAGAACACATGTGGGAAGAGGTTGTTGAGGAGTCGTGCTCTCCAGCCACTTCTGCCTCCATGTCTGTAGCTCCGCATGTAAAGAGCTCCAGTCAGGCAGGTCTTCCTGGAATACCTTGAAAAGGTCAGTGTCCATGCAGCATCCTTCCGTCTTGGATATAACATAAGGCACAACCTGCATGCATTGAAGGGCTGATAGAAGATGGTCAGAGAAAAGATCTCTTATCTCACTGATTGAGTGCTCTATTGCTCCTTTGCTTACCACCTCCCTGTAGTGCCCAATCAAGGACTCTTGTAAAGTGTGGTCAACATCCACGTTCAGCTTGGAAACTAGTACCACCGCCTCCCGGAACCATGTCTGAAGATGTCCATCAACGTTAGCGGTCATATCAGTCAGGGTGGAAAGCAGATCAGGCAGGCTGTTCACAGCTTGATAGAAATCCAGAGGTTCACCCTGGAGACTCTGACTTAACTTTTTGGTGAGGCTCAGTATGTTTTTCATTATCACGACCGACAGGATAAACTGAAAGTCATGGAAAATGCTAAGGAAGTCCAGAGCCTGGCTTCTCTCTGCCTGGTTCTCATGGCTTTCCGTCACGTCTTTCAGACAGAGCACAATGGCTTCTAGAATTTCTGTCGTAAGTTCCAGAATGTCATGGCTCCTCTCCCATTGGCTTCTGGTTAGCTTATCTCTCAATTCACTGTGCTTGCTTTCATCCTGTTGGAACAAAGACATGACTATGCTTTGGAGCTTAGCCCGTTTCTCCGCATCCTCAGTCAACCAATAAAGTACTTTCTCCACCCACATGGAGCTCTCTGCTATCTCGGTAACTGTCGATGATCTGGCCAGCCATATGTTGAGAGAGACAGAGGAGTTGATGGTGCGCACAGCTTGGGGGTACCTCTGGGATAACAAGGATGCTACTGCTCTCACCTGTGCACCTGCTACACCTACAGTCAGTATGCTTTGCCCTCGACACAAAGCCAAATTCAAACCACATTTTTCAGATAGCGCTGTCGTCACAGAGTCCATCAAGATATTAACGTCCCTGTCGAAGGGGACAAAAGCTAATATATCCTCACATGTTGTCTGCTGGTCTAAATAGCAGATACCTACTGGAATATATGGATGACTCTCAATCTCTACCTCGCGATCAAATACAATGGAAAAGAACGTTGAATCTGTATGGTCTCTGGGAAAAGCCTCTTGGGTAGGGCAGTCATAGAAAGAGAAAACTGCTCTATGGGGAAGAGTGGCATCACGGGCAGCCACCGATGGCTGGTCAAGGTTATCCTGACGGGCTGCTTGTGTGACTATTTTGGTGTGGCCTGGGCCATCTTCAGATACTGTACCGGGCTGACCAACACCATCCTGAACAGATATTTTGGCTTGGTTAGAAACATCCTCACCTGGGCTCTTACTACTGCCCGTACTACTCTCCACTGCTGCAATATGTTGCTTACTGACAGCATGAGTTGTTGTGGAAGCCTGGGAGGCACCACCTTGAGAGACAACTATGGGCTGCCTAGCATCTTGACCTTCAGGGTTGGCCTTATTACAGTCATCGGGAGCATGCACTTTGGGCTGACAAGTCTCAACCTCAGCTGAAGGCATGGTCTGATTGGTAACAGCTTCAGTTTTAGTTTTTAGCTCAGTGCCTTGGGCTGCTGCTGCTGCTGCTACGGGCGCCACAGAGACATCTTGGCCTTCTGCGGCATGCATGGAAACATCCTGAACTTCAGTGACTGTCTCCATGTCGACATCCTGGACGTCTGGGTCAGGTTCCATTGCAACATCCTGTGCCACTGTTGTGGGTTCTGCAGAGACCTCTTCGGTGTCTCTCTCAGGCTCCATTGCTACATCCTGTACAGTTCCTTCCATTTCCATGGACACATCCTCAGACGTTGCAGCGGGGTGCACAGTGACATCACAGGCTACTATACTGGATTCTGTTGGGACACCCTGGACCATTGCTATGGGTACTGAGGCAACATGCTGAGCTGCTTCTGGGGTTTCCATGGCAACATCCTCAGTTGCCATCGCATCCTCTCTAGTAACTTCTGTAACAGATACTATATTATTGTTGTGCTCTGGTGCAACAAACTCTGTGCTGACACCCTGGACTGCTGAAGTGGGCTCCATGGTGATATCTTGGACTGCTGTTGCAGGCTTTGTGGTGACCTCTGGGGATGTTGTCATGGGTTTCATGGAAACATCTTGGCTTTCGGATCTGGTAGGAACAGTGGGTTCAATAAGCACGTCCTGGTGTGCTGCTGTGGATCCCAAGGTGACACTCTGTGACATTACTGCAGACTGTGCAGGGATCTCCAAGGTGACTGCTGTTGGTTCTGTGGGGACATTTCGGACGTCTGTTCTTGGCTCCGTTACGGATTCTGTGTGGGTACCTACGGCTTCTGCGGGGATACCCACGGCAGCTACTATGGGTTCTGACGTGACATTTTGCACCTCTGCTCCAGACTCTTTGGAGACATCTAGGGTGGCTGCTAAGACTTCGGTTTCGACAGTTTGGACATCTGCTCTGGGCTCTTCTACAAGCTCTCTGTGGGCATCTAGGGCTTTTGCTGTGGATTCAGTGGGGCTATCCTGGGATGCTGCTATGGGTTCTGTGGTGATGTCTTGCACATCTGCTCTGAGCTCTATGGAGATATTTTGGACCTCTGATGTGTTCTCAGTGGTGATGCTCACTCCTTCTGGTGCAGGCTCACTGTCAACCTCCTGAGTTACTGCTGTGGGCTTAGTATAGGTTCCCAGGGGTAAAGTTACAGGGTCCATGGCTGCATTCTGAGTCTGTGTAGGTCCCATGGTAACATCTGGTGCTGCAGCTACACATTCCTCAGTGACACACTGGGCTTTTTTAACTGGTTCCAGGGAGACATCCTGCACTTTTCCTTGCTCCTGGGTTACATCTTGGATTTCTGTTGTGTAAACACCACCATCCTGACTTGCTTCTGCATTTGGCTCGGTGGTGATCCCCTGGGCTGCTGTTATAGGATCTACGATATCCTCTTGTTCAGGTTTTACAAGCTCCTCTAAAACATTGCTGGCAACAGTAGGAGCCTCTGTACTAACATTATGAGTGGTGTTTGACAGATCCAGTGTGACCTCTGCAGTTGTTGCGGGAGGCTCCACGGTAACAGTCCGAGTTGCTAGGTCTGTTGCAGGTTTCGTGGCAGCAACCTGTGCAGCTTCTGAGCGTTCCATAGGGACATCCTGGACTGCTGCAACAGACTGTGTTAGAGCCTCTCTGGCTACCAGTTCTCTTGCAGGCTCTGTGGCAGCACCCTCTCCCATTTCTGGACGCTCCATGGGGTCATCTTCAGCTGCTGACTCCATTGTGACAACCTGGGCCGCCAGTTTTGTTACAGGCTCTTCTGCAGCATCTTGTGTTACTTCAGTTAGCTCCATGGGGACATCTTTGACTACTGTATCAGGTTCTGTTGTTACATCCTGGACTGCTTCCATTGCAGAGTCTAAGGAAACACCCTGAGCTGTTGGTGCAGCTCCCTCAATGGTGCACCCCTGAGCCACTGTCACAGGTTCAGTGACTTCTTGGTCAGTTGTTACAAGCTCCTTTGAAATACTGGGAACAGTAGTAGCCTTGGTACTGACATTACGGGTCGTTCCTGATAAATCCATGAGGACATCCTCAGTCGCTTCAATCGTCTCTGTGCTTTCATCCTGGGCTGCTTTTACAGGGTTTACAGCAACACTTTGAGCTGCTGCTTCAGCTACAGGCTCTTGGGTTATGGCCTGCATTTCTACAGCGTTCGGGCTTAGATCCTCATCTACTGTAACAAGCTTTGCTGTAATGCCCTGGGTTGCCAGTTCTGTTATAGGAGCTGTGTCGGCAGCATGCTGCACGGCAGTATCCTGGGCTGCTTCTGTGAACTCCATGGGGACTTCCTCGGCTGCTGCATCAGGATCTGTGGTGGCATCCTGCACTGTCTCACTCATTTGGATCTCAGCGGTGATGTCCTGTGTTGCTGAAACTTCCAGACTGACATCTGTGGCTGCTGTAGCTGGCTTTGAGATTACAATCTGGGCTGGTGTTACAGGGTTTACAGGTTCTGCAGGAATGATCTGTGCTGTTGTGAGCCCCACAGTGACCACCTCAGATGCTGTAACAAGGCCCGTGGTCACCCCTTGTGCTGTCAATTCTGATACAGGCTCTGTAGTTACACTTCGCACTGCTTCTTTGACACCCTTGGCAGAAGTAACATTTTCTGTAGGGACATCCTGAGCTGCTTTTTCTGTCAGAGCGTCTGTATCGTCATTTCGGTCTTCAGCTTCTGTTAGGATCTCTGTTGTCAGGCCTTGCACTACTGGTGCAAGATTTAAATCGACAACCTCGTCTGGTTGTAAACACTCTATTGTGATGTCTTGCACTGCATCTTTGATTTCCTTGGCTGATGTGATGGGCTCTGCGGAGGCATTTTGGGCTGCCACTTCTGTTAGAGCCTCTGTAGTGTCACCCTGGGCTGCCACTTCTGTTAGCGCTTCTGTAGTGTTGCTTTGGGCTGCCACTTCTGTACTGTCACTCTGGGATGCCACTTCTGTTATAGCCTCTGTACTGTCGCTTTGGGCTGCCACTTCTGTTACGGCCTCTGTACAGTCACTCTGGGCTGCCACTTCTGTTACGGCCTCTGTACGGTCACACTGGGCTTCCACTTCTGTTACAGCCTCTGAATGGTCACCCTGGACTGCCACTTCTGTTAGAGCTTCTGTCGTGTTGCTTTGGGCTGCCACTTCTGTACTGTCACTCTGGGCTGCCACTTCTGTCAGAGTCTCTGCAGGGTCACTCTGGGGTACCACCTCTGTTACAGCCTCTGTTGTATCATCCTGTACCATAGTTGTGGGATCCACTAGAACAACCCTAAAATCCTGATCCATTTCCTCTGCAACATCCTGACGTCCAGCTGCCTCATCAGATGGGCTCACTTCATCGCCAAGTGGAACCGTCGTTGTGAACTCTTGTATCCCCTCTTGAGAAGTTAAAGCATCTTGCTCCATGGCACCACCCGCTGGAGTCGTAGTCATATCTGTTGCAGGAGGGTTTACTTCTGGAGAGACCAAGGAGAAAAAGGACAATATTGACAAACCATAATAAAGCAGATATAAACAGCATGACTCAATCTGAACAGTCTAGTCTTCCTTAAACTCCACTAGCTAAACAACAAAGCAACGTTCCTACCACAGGATGTTGAATGCAGACTGTCACTCACCTGTAACGTCACACTGAGCTGTTGTTTCAGGCTGATCCTCTGTGGCGGCCAGAGCTGTGTGCTGTGCTTCCTCCAAACCACCAGAACCATTGGTCTCAAAGGTCATTTCCTCTGAAGCAACCACAATAAATTCTGCAGAAAAGAAAAAGTATATGATATTCCACTATAAATCCAAAACTGTTGGCCCTATGTACACACTCATCATCTAAAGAACAGCTGCACCCAGAAGGAGGTGAGGGATTGCAGTGCTATTGGGAAGGAAGATAAAGGTTACCAGGAACAATAAATGATGATAAATTTGGACTGATATGATCAATATTTATTGAGCTACACATACAGAAGTAGTGTCTCTCAGTATGG
>CM067490.1:28672430-28694360 GCA_034552555.1 Semaprochilodus insignis | reverse complement strand
ATTCCACAGCCGTATTGTCCTGCATCCTCCATTCTGAGGTCAGTGATGGTCACCGTAAACATTTTCCTCTCAGTGTTGTCATGCAGAGAGATTCTTCCTTTGTATGTCCACACGTCTCTCCCATTACTTTTAATAAGTGTCTCACAGGTTTTATAGAATCCCTTACAGAAATACTTGGAATAATCTTCATATCCTTCAGTATAAGGACATCTGATGACAGCCATGTTGCCCTCTGTTCCTGTCTCTCTGATCTCGTCATGTACCATACCGCTCACACCTGCTAAATGAGAGAGAGAACAGAGACACGTTCTAATATGAAAATCATTAAACATATCACCGTTTAATTATTGTATTAAATTCCTCCAGCACTGGAGGCGTTAAACCATTCAAAATCTCGTAGAAGCACTAAATCTGAACATTTAACCAGATTTATTTCAGGGCTTGCTTATATACCATCTCAGTCATCTTAAGATTGGTCTTACATGTCTGAGTCCGGCTGGTTTGGCAATAAGTAATACATGGTAAAATCATGCCATTCATGAACAACTTTGCTGCCTCAGTAGATACATTATTTCTAATAAATCTAAAGTTACTCAAATTAAATTCATATAAGTAAATTTGACCTGACTCTGTATAGAGAACAGCTGAATAGTGTACTGACCTGAGAGGAAGATGTGAAGAGAGAAGACGGTGACTATGAGGCTCCTCATTGGGCTCCTTCGCTGTTCTCCTCACACAGCAGAATAATGACTTTTGTCGGATCTTCAACCAGGCTGTCCTTCTGCCTCCCTCTAGAGCAGCTCATCTATTGTGTGGATCTCCAGTGAACTGAGAAGTACTGCTCGGTAGCTCTTGAAACAAAGCCCCTCAGAGGACAGAGAGCATGTTAAAACAGGGACATCCGCTTCTGTGAGTTCCTGTTTCTCCCACCTTCAACGTCATATATTGCATTAGTGGACTGAAGTTGAACTTCCTGATTAAAGCCACAGTTTCAGAATCTATGCGAACAGAGCAGTCAACAATACACCCAGTCTGCCTTGTCACATCCCATCTGCTAAACATGCTCTGCTTGGAGGACCTGCAGTGATATAGACTATCTAGCTCTTCTGTACTACATTTAATCAGCTCCACTGACCATATAGGAGCACTATGTAATTCTACAATTAAAGACTGTAGTCCATCTGTTTCTCTGTATACTTCATTACCCTGTTCTTCAGTGTTCAGGACCTCCACATGACCACCACATAGCAGCAATTACATGGTGTAGATATGCAGATGGCAATATGTAGATGCTCATGGCAGTCAAGGTAGTTATGTTGTCTACTGTTGTTGTTTATTTGTTTAACATATATGCACATGTTTCATGTGCTGATGTTTATCTGGATGCGGAGTTATTGTGTGGGTGTTTCTAAATTTGCAGCCTGTATATAGTATATAATATATAATACAGTATACAGTATATATACATGTATTAATATTAATGTAGTAATATAATCTTATACAGTATAATATAATTTGTCTGTGATTACACATCTCATCCTCTAGAGGGCAGTGTGGGTCTCAGGTTTGGGGGATGTAACTATGAATAGGTGAGGGTTCTGTCCATGGTATTATTTTAAGGTCCGGAGTGCAGAACATTTTTTTCTCCTCTGCTTCATTCTCTCGTTTATCCCCACTACAGGCTGTCCGTTCCAGTTCTCCTGATGGCACATAGACAGCTCTGGACCTCCAATCCTGTTCTCCAGAGTATGAGAGTAGCAGACGTTGTGATGAACCATTTGAGAGAACCATTCAGCCGCTCCACCCCTACCGCACTGCAGGAACTGTGTGAGAATATTCAAGCTGCATGGGATGGATTATCACAGGACACCACTAGGAACCTCTCCAGCTCCATGCTGAGACGTCTGGCATGTTGGTGTAGCTGAGGTATTATTACTTTGTTTTATTTGTTTTGCTGCAATAATTTAGGAATATTTGTAATGTGAACNCTGCAGGAACTGTGTGAGGATATTCAAGCTGCATGGGATGGATTATCACAGGACACCACTAGGAACCTCTCCAACTCCATGCCGAGACGTCTGGCGTGTTGGGTTCATCATTTATTGTCCCTGGTAACCTTTATATTCCTTCCCAATAGCACTGCAATCCCACACCTCCTTCTGGGTGCAGCTGTTTGTTTGACGATGTGTGCAGTTCCGCGCTACACAACAACAGGAATACTCAAACACGAAGGTCAGCCAACAAACCAATGGAGCTTGTTTCTACATTTGCCATGACTATTTTCATAAATCATGTTCTACGTTGGCTTGCAGCCTCAGAGCATATCCTCTTGTATTCGCAGAGACCGAGAAGTCATGACTTTGCACCGGCTCCTGTGGAAAAGAAAGCAACGCTAAAATGAGGACTTACTTCCTTGTGGATCAAAGACGCTTCAAAATGCTTTGAGCACAGTTTGAAGTTTCTGTGAAGGTATTCAGGAGTTTTAGTCTGAAGGTCTGGTCTGCCACAGTTACCCACCCATTCTCTGCATCTGGAAATAAACAGGAAAACGAACACCGGTTAGCTTGCATAACACTCCAGCCTCTTTAAAGTAACACAGGGTTAAAGGTCGCAAGGATATTCTATGTAGCTCAGTACAACATGCTAACGGTCACCTTCTCATTTTCACCAACAATGTCATGTGGGAATTGTGACAGTAATACACGCGTCCATGTCCACCTTGCTGTCTGATTGACTGGCCGAGTTACAGATCATACCAATTCAGCACCATTTTAATCTCGCTCTTGATTAATAATACAGCTCTCCACAGAAACGACCGTGAGAGCTAGCCAGGCTAAAGTACAGCCTTAACCCTCATGGGGAACACACTGTTACAACCAAGACCACCCCCGCCCCAAAGTAAACAATCAGAAGACCAGATATTCCTCCATACTGGAGCCATATGGTATGATACTAGTTTATCGCTACCGTCATGGACTATAGGTGGCCCAGTGGGGGTGGGTCCGAACAAGGTTCTCAAGCAGCCTGATGTTTAATCTGTTCTACTTAACACCGCACGCCCTGCGATGCGAGTACTGCGCACAGGCACACTGCGATGCTCGAACGATATGCTGTGCAGCACTAGTGATGAGCACTGCTGCCTCACAGCAAGAAGGGCCTGGTGCAGGGGGCGGCCGGGGTCCTTTCTGTGTGGACTTGGCAAGTTCCCCCCGTGTCTGCGTTGGATTTCCTCCGGGTGTTCCGGTTTCCTTGCACAGTCCCAACACATGCAGTCAGGCGAGTCACTAGGAAGATAATAAACCGACCCCCTTAGTGTGAGCGTGCACGTCTGTGTGCCTGCCCTGTGATGGACTGGTGGCCTGCCCAGGGTGTTTCCTGCCTTCCGCACAGTGGGCACTGGGATTGCCTCCAGCTGACCCTCGCAAATAAGAGGACAAGCGGTGTAGATGAGTGAATGAGTGAGTGAGTGAGGCATTATCATCGTGACATCGTAGCATCGTGAAATAACCTTCTCTGCCATAACGCCCAGCCCTACTCCGGACACAACAGTTCCGCCCCTTCAGGAAGTTTGCAGAGATCCATCAAAAGTGTCCGACAGAAAACAGGTTAGCCGCTAATTCCACTGGTCTACTTTGAGGTCAAACAGCAATCTGCCCTCGTTCAACAGCTTCTTCTCACCAACCATATTTATCTGCTTACATAGCACATGTGTGTGTCAGGTTCGAAAGCCTGTCTAACACAGAATCGGACTGATCTCTCCTGCAAAGTGGCCTTTCCGTCTGTTGTGTGGATAGGCCTGAGGTTTAAGTGCTTTCAGAATTCCAAACACAACATTCCAAACCGGTGTTGTCCTGGGAGCGTTTCTGTAGCATGTATGCAGCAATCTGTGCAATTTGCCTGCTAAACTACCTCAGTATTCAGAAGACCTAGAGACTCTCAGTGGGACAAAATATGCACATAGGACCAAAAATAAATTGGATCTTTGGAACAAATTATTTACCATGTGGTGGGATGTTCAAAAACTGGCATCCCTCCCACACTGAAAATCCGGCGTAGGAACCAATACCGGAAACAGTTGCATTTGTCCTATGCATATATTCTTCCACACGCGGAGAACAAACGCATGACACGGAGAGTAAGTTGGCGTGTTTTGGCAGCAGGTGGCGCTGTGTCTTCTTTCAGCCTTCGTTAAGGCTTCAGGATCAGCTTACAGCTAGCTAATACCAAAGGGGACAGGGTCGGCGTGCTACTATAAATCAAAGCCCACCCCGTCCCTTACAGTATTAACTAGCTATAAGCTGATCCTGAAGCCTTAACGAAGGCTGAAAGAAGACACAGCGCCACCTGCTGCCAAAGCACGCCAACTTACTCTCTGTCTACGCCCTTTCACGTAGCTTATAAAATGTGGTACGTGACTATTAATAATGGACTTCCACTTGCCACACTTTCAAAAAGACCAGTTCTTAATGGGTTCTATATAGAACCATGAACCTGCAAACAAACCATCTGCATGCTTATGTGAAATGGTTCTTCAGACTGATTGAGAATGTTTCCGCTCTATATAGAATCTAAAAATGGTTCTATACATCACCAAAAAAGGTTCTGCTATTAGCTTGTAGCAATAGAAGCACACTTTTTTTTTTTTTTTTTTTTTGGAAAACCATTATAAATATGAATACATATACATACATATATACTCATACACACACACACGTGTGTGGCTGTACTGGTGCAGGCTGTGTTGTAGCTGTATTTACTGATGCTGGCTGTTGTGTAACACTACTGTGGGGTGTACTGTCTACTAGCACCATGTCAGTCAGGCCATGGAGCCATGCTGTTTCATCTCCATGTACACTTGAGCACGGCTGGGATGACAAAAGCCTTTCCTGATCCTGAACCTGAAACCTGCATCTTCCTCAGACACGGAGAAATGACGCAGGAGATCTATATTAAACGTATTTACTGCACGAGCACAGGCCCCATAAACCCACCGATTCCCATCATAAACAGAGCTCGGAATTAGGACCCTGCCATTTTGAGGAGGGCCTGATGATGGCGAGCGAGAACCAGGACCTTTTGCTTGCAGTCGACATGCCAAAAAAAAAAAAAAAGTTAAGGCTAAAAATCAAATCACTTTATGCACGTGCTGGTGTGGACCTGGGGTCTACAGAACCTCGATCAAGTCGATCTATACAGTCTGTGTGGCGGCTCCGTGTTCGGGTGTGAGAGCAGGGCGAGGGGGGAACGGGCTGCACTGCCTTCAATGAATCAAAGAGGAGGAATTAGCTGGCTAACTAGCAGGCAATGCTAACGCGGGCCATTCCGGGCTCTGCTACGGAAAATAAGCAGCGTTCCGGTCAACATGCACGCCCAGAAAACAGCAGAAGGTCTGCACTCACCGCTCAGGATCCAGAGGGAACCTGAAGAAGGCGACGTTGGGCTGGTTGGTGCTCTGCTTACACTCCGCTGCGGCACAGCAGTCGGGCATTTTGGACTACATGCATTCACTTAATCAGCATCAAAATGCATTCATGCGACAAGCTCCCACCGCTGCGAGGGCGCGAGCTGGGCAACAACAGCGCGCGCGACAGTCGAGATCGCCACCCGAAGCTGAGCTGTTATCTTCCGGAGGGGATCATGCCACGAGCTCGGTGGCTGGAGACCGAGGCGCTGCTGCTGTTGCTGCTACTTTATCCGAATCCTCCTCCTCCTCCTCCTCCTCCACCACCAGGAAGAACAACCGATACGGAGCGGAAATGGACACCCACATCAAGGATCCAGAAAAGCAGCAGCGCGCGCGCATCGGCTCCGATTCCCCAACAGCCGGGCCCCACTGAGCAGCGCCGCACCAGCACCTACAACATGCGCTGCACGGCCCTTATCATCACGCGGATGAATAATCAGCTCATTCCCTCCGGTCTGCTTTCCTTTCAGTTCTCACCACGAGGCGCCAAGGATCTCTCCCTCCTCCTCTCGTTTACATCATGTGACCATGTGGAGAGCGCACCTCTCTGTTGTCGCGATAGGTGAAGATCAGACATCCTGTAAGCCACTGTTGGGGGTCACCAGTGTCCACTGGTCTGGTCCAATCCTTACTGTGGAGCTATACAGCAAGAACAGTCCCTATCTGGTGCTTCCACTAACTGGCCACTTTATTAGAAACACATAACTTGTGCTCCCACTAAATGGCCATTATATGAGAAACACCTCCCTTGTGTGTCCATTCACCTTGTTCAGTAACTGGCCTTTTTATTAGAAACACCCGCCTTGTACTTCCACCCACTCGTCACCTCACTACAAAGACCTACCACCTCACTGTCTGCATTGTTATAAACACCCACCTTGTATATCCACTCACTGGCTGCTTTATTAGAAACACCCACCTTGTTCAGTAAGTGNCTTGTATATCCACTCACTGGCTGCTTTATTAGAAACACCCACCTTGTTCAGTAAGTGGCCTTTTTATTAGAAACACCTACCTTGTGCTTTCAGCTCACTGACCATCTTATTAGAAATACATTCTTGGTGTGTCCATTCACTGGCCATTTTATTAGAAACACCTCCCTAGTGCTTTCACTCACATACCACTTTATCAGAAACACCTATCTTGTGTGTCAACTGGCCACTATATTAGAAACACCAGCTTGGCCATGTGTGTTCACTAACTGGCCACTTTATTGGAAACACTAATCTTGCATCTGTTTTATTGCTCGCTATGTAGGTGTACAGTTACAGATCCATCACTGTCCATCTACTACCAAAAACACCCTTTTGTGGTCATAAACTGACCACAGAGGAAGGACCAGATGATCACTAACATCCCCAGATGAGCTGCAAGGTGGAGCTACAAGAATGGAGTCCACCCACCTTGTATATCTACTCACTGGCCAATTTATTAGAAACACCTACTTTGTGTTTCCATTAAATGGCCACTATAATAGAATACTTACCCTCCACAACCAGCACTGCTCGGGGCACACTTAAAACTTCGTTTTTCACCTTCCCACGTGCAATTTAACATTTAATGTGCAATTATTTGTAAATACGATTTTTTTCAGAGATTTGACTTTATTATTCATTGTGTACACTGTACTGTCTATTTGTCTTTTTTTGTACCTTACTCTCCTTCGCTGCTTTAACACTGTAGATTTCCCCACTCTGGGACGAATAAAGGATTATCTTTGCAGATATATATCCACTCACTGGCCAGTTTATTAGAAACATCTATCTTGTGGTTCTACTGACTGGCTACTTTATTAGAAGCACCAGATGCTTATGTCCACTAACTGGCCACTTTATCATAAACACCTACTTTCTTCTTCCACACACTGACCACTTAATTAGAAACGTCTACCTTCTGTGTCCATTCACTGGCCACTTTATTAGAAACACCCACCCTATTCAGTAACTGGTGACTTTATTAGAAACACATATCTTCACCTTCCACTCACTGACCATTTTATCAGAAACACCTACCTTGTGCTTCCACTAACTGGCCACTTTATTAGAAACACCTCCTTGGTGCTTCCACTAACTGGCCACTTTATCAGAAACACCTACCTTGTGCTTCCACTAACTGGCCACTTTATCAGAAACACCTACCTTGTGCTTCCACTAACTGGCCACTTTATTAGAAACACCTCCTTGGTGCTTCCATTAACTGGCCACTTTATTGGAAACACTAACCTTGCACCAGACTTCTGGGTCGCTATGTGGGTGTACAGTTATAGATCCATCACTGGCTGAATATGGAGTAATTGATCACATCTCAACACAGCAGTCACACTGCACTTTGAGAGTGATCTACTACCAAAAACACCCTTTGTGGTCATAACCTGACCACTGAGGAAGGACCAGAGGATCGCTAACTAACTGTACATCCCCAGATGAGCCGGAAGGTGGAGCCACAAGAATGGCGTTTCTGATAAAGTGGCCAGGGAGTGTAGACCATTCCGTGGTACTCCCCGTTTCTGTGCTCTTTCCCTAAAAGCAAACCTGAAAAGGCGAAAGACGGAGACACTGAACCACAATACGGCCACCAGCGCGATGATGATGGCGATGATATCTAAAGTAAATAGCTATTTATTTTCTATTTGCTCAGGGAGAAGTAACAGGAATGACGTCCGGAGGAAAAATGGCATCTATTTGATCAAAGAGAATAACAAACGTTTATTTTACAAGCTGAGGAACAAAGAGGAACAACGGTGGAGCACGTGACCATCTCACAGAAGAGCAATCTGCTGACGTACAACTAACATTACTCATGTTCATATTTGGCCAAACAACATATTTTAACGTCTCAGACTGGTTCTAACTGACAGTTTGCACATTATATACACTCATAGCACCCGAAAGAAGCGAATCTGAGACTGGGAACCAAAGTCCAGGTGTGTCTCGTGGGTCTATGTCCATGGAAGCAACTGTTTGCTCAGTTGTAGCTGCTTGGTACCTGTATGCCTGTAGGCTTGTCCATATAATCAAGCAGGTGTCTCTGTTGGCTCTTTGTCGGGATACGTTTTCAGGTACGTCTCGACCATCGAGTCCAGGTCATGCCCAGCACCACAGTTAACGTTAAACAAGGCCAGACTTTTGTTTCTGTGTTTGGCGGGCGTGTCCTGCAGGTACGCCATTAGCCGTCTTCTTGCGGTGCTGCATCTGTCCTCTGCAAGTGAAAGGACCGGAAGACAGCTCAGGACTTTTAGGAGCGCGCAAACGTTAGGGAAGAACTTCACGTCGGAGAGCTGAAGTGTTTCATAGATGGTAGACGGCAGAGTAACGTTCTTGGTGCCGTGTTTCCATTTGATCTTCCAGCAGTTGAGCTCGGTAGGTAACGTGTCCGGATTGGGCAGGTCTTCTTTGTAGATGTCTGCGCTCGTTTCTTCCGTGTTGAACTTCAGCTGGCCCATGATGGCAGGCACCAGGGACAGAGACTGGAGAGCCTTGAGGTGATTTTCAGAGAAGTAGTCGCTCAGCTCCCTGATAACGTGGCTGACCACCGGAAAAGTGAGGTGGATAAAAAAAAAAAAAAAAAAAAAAAAAACCTCACCGGCATCCGGACGCTGCTTTCTGAAAAAAAGCCTGGGGATCTTTATCGGGATTTCCAAGGCGGCCGCCAGGTTGACGGCCTCTTCAAACCAGAACTCATGGTAGACCTCGATGTTCTCAAGAACTTCGTTGACCGAATGGAGGACGGCCGTCAGACTGCTGGCGGCGAAGAAGACCTCGCTGGTTTGTCCTTGGAGATTCTTGCCAAAGGCTCTGGAAAAGGACAGCGTGTTCTTCAGCACAACCAATGCCATGACAAACTCGAAATCCGACAGTGCTTCGGATATGACAAAAGCGCTGTGTGCAACGTCATCGCTCCATTTGAATTCTTCATTGTCGTGGACGCTATCCATGCAGAGGAGCAAAGATTCCAAGAGGTCAACAGCCAACTCGAAGGCATCGTGCTGTTCGGTCCAACTGGTACGGCAAACCTCTTTGAGAGCGGTCGCTTTCTCTTCATTGCCCTGGTAGTAGATGGAAATCGCGTTTTCCAATTGATTCTGCAGCGAAGGTGACTTGCTGAAGAAGGTATCAATCTTCTTCAGGGTTGACATGACAAGCTGCACACTTGTAAAGTTCATGCTGTTGGCCAGGCAGATGTTTAAGGAATGAGCAGAGCTTGGGGTGAGCACTGCTAACGGATACTGCTCGCCGAGTCTAATGGCCACGGCTTTAACTTTGAAAGCGTAGACGCCGGTACAGAAATACGCCTGTCCTCTGCACTGCTCCATGTTCAGGCCGTACTTCTCCGACATTTCGCTCGCAAGGTTTTGAGCGATGGCCTCCACGTCTCCCTCGAAGCGCAAGAACCCTAAAAACTCCTCCCGCAGGCTGTTGGCCTGGTCTACGAAGCGGATGAACAAGGGAAGGTAGTTCTCTCCCACTATCTCCACGAGGTTGTCCATGACCAAGGCGAAAAAGCGAGCCTCCTTCACTTCAGCAAGCAAATCTTCAAGAACGCACTTCTCGCTCACCTCCAGCATTTGCTGCAGCTGGGTAGACGAGCAGTACTCCAAGTTCACGGCCGACGTTTCAAACCTCCTTCTGAGCACCTCGTCACCCGCGTTGATGCGATACTCCAGCAGGGCCTGGAAGTTGCTGGGTGTGAAGCTTTTGCTTCGGGGATCTTTTTCGGAATGGCCGTGCAGAGGGATGTTCTGTCTGCCCATCATCACCACCACATCAAATAGTGACCGGAGATACTCCCTGTGTTCTCTCTCCTCGTCCGACACCTGGGGGCCGTTATCAGTCTCTTGGCCGTTAGCGCTCTCTGTGGCATCTTTAGCCACCTCCTCCTTCTCTTCCACTAAACGTAAGAAAATATAAAGACAGATTAAATGAGTTGAAGGCTAACTAGAAAAATCCACAACTGATATACAGCATGTAAATACGGCCTTTGTGAGAATCTGCAGCTACACAAAAGGTTCTAAATGGTTCTTGGCTTGAACATACAGTTCTAGGAAGAATCTCCAAATGAGTCTTTAGATTATATGGTGAAAGGGTGGACAATATGGAAGAAATATGCTACTGTGGTGCTTCTAGAACTGCTCTGGAAGTCCAATTAATCCAAATAAAAACTCTTAAGCGGAACACGTTTTTCAGGTACTGATAATATTCAGAACATATTCTGATCAGGGTTTTGTGATGTCGACATATCGATACATTTATCACACTGTCCACTAACGAAGACGTTTTTTTTAAAAAGCTCTTTGAAGAAGCATCTCACAAGTCAACTGACCTTTTTTCACTTTTGCCTTTGTGGCTTCATCCTCGGCCTGCTCAAGAAAAGACAAGACAGACAGACCTTACTCATCCTGAAGCGAACTGCAGGATCACAGCAACAACGAACAAGACTTCAACAATGCTGTGAGTTCACAATGGAGTGCTTCAACGCAAGCAAACACTTACGTCTTACTTCAGATACTTCTATATACGTTCTAACATTAGAACGTTATGCACATGTGGCTCAGTGAAGCACATCTGTCTAATCTCCGTCTTAAAGGAGACCTGTTATGCTCATTTACATCGTTTTATTTTCGGGGTCTACTAAAACAGATCTACATGCTTTCATTTTCCATTTTCCCAAACCCTCTGTTAAAGCCCCTTTAAGCCCCGCCTCCCAATGAGCCCAGTCTGCTCTGATTGGTCAGCTCGCTCACTCTGTTCTGACCAGTCAACCGCCAAAGCGATCAGCTCCGTGGCTGTTCCTACAAAGGTATCAGTTCTGCTGTATCACTTTGAGCCAGAATCTGATCCTGGAAGTCCGGTAGGACAAGCTGGTAGATCCACCTTTATAAGCTAGACTGGAGCAGACTGGTTTCAGAGTGGTCAGTGTTTACTGGTTTAGCTCTATGTGTGCCGTGTGAGGTTGTGCTGAGCTTGCCGATAGGTGGGTAATAAGAGCTGTGTTACAAGATGATGTCACCTTGTAACAGAGCAAAGGGCTGGAATTCCAGGGAGCCGTTTGTGGGAGGGAGTTTCTCCCTCTGGCGTGTACTCTGGGCTTTAGAACTCTGCTGAATGTAGAGTAAAGGAAAGAGGAAACCCGGAAAAGCATAACAGGTCCCCTTTAAAGCACTCAAACAACTCAATTCCACAAAACAAGCAGCTGAAGCCTGTAAAACATTCCAACCTCGTTCTTCACACGTTTGCGGGTGGGATGGTCAAAGATGGTTGGTATGGCAGTGTCCTTTAGAACCGTCCTGAATGGGCTCTGAAAAATGAAATACTGGTGAGTGAAGCACCCCAGAGCACATCAAGCAAACATTCTCAATATGAACCGAAGTGTATGGACAGGGAACGTTCTAGACTCTCGCAGTAATCAAATGCAGGTACAGCACACAAGCTACCTGCATGCTGCCGTTTGGCTGGTCTGTGGACTCTGGCCCTGATAAAGACCTACTACACAACAGCACATTAAACGGCCAAACCGAATCACAAACAAGCTCACTGTTTTTAAAATCAGATCCGGCTCGAAGTGCCTGGCACACAGTCTGTGGTATTTGTTCAGATGTTCTGGTGTCTTGTCCCTCAAATCTGACCGACAGCAGTTTTCCACCCACTTCTTGCACCTGCAAGACAAACATACAAACAAGACAAGATTGATATCCCACATGGGGAAATTTGCATCGTTACAGCAGAATATTCAGTAAACAGATACAGAGAAAGAGGCAGACTAAAGTGCAAGTTATACAAAATATGAGAAATCACATAAATCTCTATTATCTCTATAAATCTCTATTAAATTACATAAATCTCTATTACTAGGTACAAAATAAAATACAATAAGAAACTATACAAATTTACTTACACACACACACACACACACACAGTTACTGTTCTCTTCTACCAGCTACATAAATACTGATGATATAGGCAGCCACAGTGCATGAGTTATAGTGATATCAGCAGTCAGTAGAAGATGTATACAGGTGATGTACAGGTGATGAGATGCAGCAGCAAATATTGCATATTAAGTCACATTGAATATACAGAAATAGGTCTGTATAGTGTGCTACAGTAGTGCAAATAGGTCTGTATAGTGTGCTACAGTAGTGAGTGTCTGATGCTCTGCTTGGGGAGGTGCCAGCTGTAGAGCGTAACAGCAGTAGGGAGAAAAGAGCTGCGGTACCTCTCCTCTACACACCGCAGGAGGAGGAGCCAGACATCAAGTCATTGTTTTACCTTGATACGGGCAGCACTGGGGTAAAATATCGTCGGTATACCATGATAGCCTTAAGCTGTGATCAGATTTGGAGCCATTTTTATCAGCATATCTGAGAGACACTGAGTATTATATCTATTATGTAACGGCCATACCACAGTGGTATACACGCTGCTGAACAATCTGTCCAGGTTTCTTTTATTTCGCGCACTTCTCTCGTGCAGCTGGCGGGAGTGAGTGGTAGCGTCCAGTGTGAGCGTCTAAAGTAGTGAAAAGCTGTTGTGTGACCGACTGTACAAATAAATTCAGGAAGAATTAAGACCAATCATAATACAGACTGACAAACGATAAAGAAAAGACGAGCAAACGGATCTGATGATGCTGAAGTCAGATTCCTATTCATCGGCTTCTTGTTTAAAGTTTTCCCATTCCACCTTAAAACCACCCACATACACACACACACACTAGTGAATACGCACTAGGGGGCAGTGAGCACACTTGCCCAGAGCTGGGAGCTAGCCCTGCCCATGGCGCCCGGGGAGCAGTTGGGGGTTAGGTGCCTTGCTCAAGGGCACTTCAGTCGTTACTGTCGGTTCAGGGAATCAAACTGGCGACTCTCCAGTCACAAGGCTGGTTCCCTGACCCAGACCACGACTGCCCCCAATAGTAAAGTAGTCACAGCGCTCACCTGCATTTGTGTTTGGTGTACTGCACCGGAATGTGGATCTGCAGTCTCCACTTTATGTCAGGTTTGCTGGATTATGGAGTTATATTCTGTATTGATTCTCATCAATTAAATATTGAGCAGCTTTCACATATTCGGTGTAACTGTAAAGTCTTTTATCAGCATTTATTTAAAACATCCATCAAAAAGATCTTGCGTTCTAAGAACAGAGGGATGGTTGGACCATGTTAGCTAGAATAAACACAGTTCTCCTTACAGCATTAAAGCTCACGGTGACCAGAAGAACATACTATTTACTGTCGAGTCCAGCTTTTTGGTTTTGTGGTTTTCCCTAATAAACTGAGCCATGCTACAGAACATTCGGACGCTTATCCCGACTGAGGAGGAGGGGCGGAATTCCTGCGGAGAAGTAACGTCAACGCATCCACCCTCCATAGGAACCGGACATCCACAGAAAGTTACTACATGAGATGGTTATGAATATGCTGCCTGGTGTGTGAGACGCTGTTTATGATAGTTCGGAGAAGATTTCAGTCTTAAACTCCATTCATGGTGGAGGGATACATGCTGCAGGGCGCTGTGAGGCCAAAAAATAGCCCCACACGTGTAGGTTCCCTGGTGATTTAGAGAGTACCTAAAGTGTCTATATGTGCGTTGTAGACATGGAGAAGCCTGGTTCCCATCACCACCACCACCACTGTAAAGATCATTTGAACCATCTCACACCAAACCCACTCTCGTTGACTCTCTCTCACACACATTGAGTTATGGAGAAATTAGGAAAGACGGGTGGAATTCCCCTTCAATACTAACTTGCATATAGAAGAACAGCTAGCGCTAGCTAACTAACTAACTTCTTTACTGTTATATACACTAGGCTAGGCTAAACCATGCTAGCTAGCTGTCAAACAGGCTAGCGCTACTAAACTTTCTCACGTCAAGTTAGCCTAGCGAGCTAGCTAGCTAATCAGTTAATATTCTAACATTTCAGGCTAAAAACGTTCAGATAAAACGCTCATTTATTTTACAGACTACACTGTTCATCATGTACACAGCAAGTTGGAAAGGAGGCGTTAGCTTCCTACTCGAATTTTCCGGTCCACCTTAAATGGTGCAGCGGTTCCATTCTGGCGCCTCAGCATTTAAGGTGGAACGGGAAATTCGAATAAGAAGCTGGCGCAAAAGATCCGCGCTTGAGCTTGTATGTCCGAAACGTTCAGTATTCTCTTAGTAGCTAAAATAAGCAATAAATAAATTAATTAAAATAATTATAAATAAATTAAAAGCCTGTTCGTTTATATACTCGCCTCTCCGGGTCGCGCGGAAACCTGAAAAACGCCAGCACGGAGTGCGAGCTCATGCGCGAGCAGTGCAGCGCCGCGCAGAAATTCGGCATTGTTCTCTGTAGCTCGATGTTCTAAACAGCAGATGTTCTGCACTCAAACGGCGCGCATTACTGATCAGGCTCCGACGTGAACGGAGAACACAACAAAGTTTCCCAGCTGCAGTTTTCGGGGGGCCAAATTCGAGACGCTCTCTAGTGCTTTGTGCGGCCTGGAGGAGTCAGCGCGCACACAGGCCCCACAATGCTTTGCGCGCCGCTGTTGTTGTCCAACGGCTGGACCAATCAGACTTGGCCTGGAGAATACGTTTGGCGCCATGAAGGGCAAGAGCACCGAATAGCCTACAGCTCTGTAACGGGTCAATAGTGGTTCTTATAGGGTTCTCTAGTGAAGGTAATGGCTCTTTATATGGAGCCATTAACATGCTTCAGTGGTTCTGTGCATCTTTTGGTGGTTCTTCAGACTTATAGAGCATGTGTTGTCTCTTACAGAACCATAAAATGGTTCCACTACTATTACAATGTCATGCCTGTTACAACAGAAGAATCCATTTATGCTTCATAGAACCACTTTCAGATGGTTCCTCAAGGGTTTATTAATAAAGGCAAGGCTTCTACTTACAACCAGTCGCATGCCTACATGGCTCATACAGCTGATGTAGAACCACACCCTCTATATAAACATTTGCATGGTAAAGTGGTTCTGTGTAGAACCATAAGTTGCATATAGAACCATTTGCAGGCTTGAATGGTTCATCAGACTGATGGAGACTGTGTTGTCTACACAGAACCAAAAATGGTTCTGCTACTGTGTCAATCTCAAGGCTATCACTACAGAAGAACACTTTTTGGTGCTTTATAGAGCCATTTTCACTTTAAAAACTGGTTCTTCAAGGGTTCTTTGGTAAAGCCAAAATATTTAGAACCACGAGTTTTATATGGAACTATGGAACTACATGCTTAAATTGTTCCTCATATTGATAGAGAATCTGTTATTTATACAGAACCATAAAGGGTTCCACTGCTGTGACAGTGTCAAGTTTGTAACAGCAGAAGAACCCATTTTTGTGCTATACAGAACCATTTTATACTCAAAATTATGGTTAAATGGTTCTTTAGAGCCATGGGTCCTTTATAGAACTATTTGCATGCTTAAATGGTTCTTCAGACTGCTGGAGAAGGTATTGTCTTTACAGAACCATAAAGAGCTCCGCTACTGTAACAATATCAAACCTGTACCAACAGAAGAACCCATTTCACTTAAAAAGATGGTTCTTCAAGGATGCTTTAGTAAAGGCAGTGGTCCTATTGAGCATGAGTAAATGGTTCTTCAGACTGATGGAGAATGTGTTGTGCACTGTGACGATGTTGAGCTTGTAACAATAGAAGAACCCATGTTGTAAAGTGTATTTGTCTCTTGTGCTGGACGTTCTTCAGTGTTGGGAATGTATTTCTAAGTAAAGCGATTTGAAATCGTATTAGTCCCACATTTAAAAATAAGGAATAATATATTTCTGTATGGTCTTCAAGACCACTCTGGACTTCTATTTATGGGAGACCGTTTCTGCCACATTGATTAAAATTAATATTAAAATTCCCAGTTTCCTTCTTTCCAGTTTCTGGCAAAAGTATGTCAGAATTTTGACCTAGTATCTCAAAAACATCAACCTATTTCCTCAAAGCTTTTACCTCATATCCTGAGATAATGACTCCGGGTTATTATGCAGTGGTGGATGAAGTACACACACCATGTACCTGAGTTAAAGTAGAGATCCCCAAGGTAAAATCCTCCTCCAGTGTCAGTAGAAGTTCCTCCCTTCACACCTCCACTGGAGTAAGAGTACTAAAGTATTTCCCTTCAAATGTACTTAAGTATGGAGAGTAACAGGAGCATGATTTATTATGGCTCTAATGTCCTATTATCATTTCTGGAACAGGACTCTTAATCAGCTCAGTGTAGGTGAAGAGACTGTAGTGTCTCTCAGTCCACCAGTCTTTAATAGGAGGTCATTAATTAGTCTGACACAGATGTCTATTCAAATGATCATCTGCACAGAACACTGAAGGAGAACAGGTTCCATTAGCGAGAACTATAAAATAACGTTTTGCAAACAAGTTTCAGTTTAAGATTTATTTGTAACTTAATTACAAGTTTAATAAGAACTTGCTTTAAACAGGATCACTAATGAGTTTCCCTGTACTGTATTGCGTCTGATGGTCTGAGTTCATAAACATAAACCAGCCAAAATCTATATACTATAAAAGGAAACAGTGTTTGTATACATGCAGAAATGTTTCTATATTGTGGTCTATTTACCCACAAAGTCAGGAACAATCTGTTTGATCTGTTTACTAACCCCATCCTGCTTTACCTGCCTTCCTCCAGGTGGTCCTTGGTGTAGTCCAGGCCTGAAATAGACATTTCCATGGATGCCAAGAATCCATGAATAAGCTTGTTTCGTTTGCACGTTATGTTTTTATTCCACATAAGCCGAAAGGAACTACACATTTCCCATAATGCAGTGGAGTAAACAGAAAGATACTAGAGCTTGAAATGTCGTGGAGTTAAAGTACAAAGACGTCCAAAATGGAAATACTTCGGTACAGATACACGGAACAACTACTTAAGTACAGAAACTAATTACATTTACTTCATTACTGTCTACCGCTGGGATTATGTAGTACATATACTTCCCTGGATCATAAACCTCCCATTTTATATCATCAGATTTTGAACTAACATGCTGAAGCTTAACTACCAGCTTCCCTGATAACAGCACTACACCCTGTATCCTCTTCTCTGACATTTCCTAACCGGAGCGGAAAGTCTGTTTGTGTTTGGGCCTACGATCCCACCCACTTCCACCCCGGGTTGCCAGATATAGGCCTAATACAAGCTGCCAGTCAAACGTGACGTGCTGCAGTCCTGGCCTCAAGCACATGAACGGGATCGTCACAGATAACGTTCGATTCTACCCGACCTAAAAAGCCCCATGACCAGAGCGGAGTAAAACACCAGTGAATACTGGCTCTGCTTTTGAAAGATGGAGGCAGCTCAGACAGATAAGAGGGATACGGCGTTGGCTAATTTTCTCCTCCCCATGTGAGAACTGAGTCTCAGCTACGGTTTGCTAACCTGAGCTAGTAGGGATGCTCTGTGGCCCGTGTGGAGCTGGGTTATAGAGGTAGTGGGTTTTGAGACACAGTCAGTGAAATGACACCCGTGCTAACCTGTTAAACTTGCGCTAGCTAACGCCATAATGCTAACATGCTAGCATTATCTGCTATCGATCACACGGAGAAGCAGACGGTACCTTGGCAGCGACCAGCGTGACTCTACATTGACCACGTGTACAAATGTGATTATTCCATACGGTAAAAGAATTCCGATGTCCATCCCTAGCAAATCCACATGAGCTGGTTTATGATTTGCAAACAATAAAAAACTTGACAAACATAAATATTAGCTGATCAGCTACCAGTGTAGGAGTCATAGCTGTTTGCCTTTGCCAAAGTTTAACGCTCCGCTCACGTATGTTCAGTGTCCTCAACCTGGCAACCCGAGTGAGCATCTGGTGGCGTAGGGGGCAGGGCAGACGACTCTCTCCGATGTTTTGAATTCGAACTGCAGTACCTATTTTAACCGCTTGCTGTCAGTATTACATATAACACCTTTAAAATAGGAGCTTTTTTCAAGGGACACATCATTCATGTGTATGAGAAACAGAACAGAGACCTTCGGTTCTCGATTTACTGTGAAAACGGGTTTTAGACTGTTTCAGTCACAATTTCCCACTTCAACACTTCAAAACCCACTGCTAAATAATTCATCTCCTGACACTTAAATCGGCTTCAGGTGAAGCACACCTTCAGCAGCGACAGTGGAGGCAACCAAAACATCGTTTTCAGTAAGATACGAGCTACGCCAGAACAGGACAGAACATTTATTTAAAGGGACTTTTTACAACATGTGCCTGACCGCAGTCTTTACAAAGACTGATCAATTGTCAGAACTCAGAGAGGGTTCTGTAAGTGTACAGGACGTCATGTGAAAACACAGGAAATGAAAGAAAATACATACAGGAACAGCTACCTGGAACTCTTTTCACCTTAGATATCTTTAAATATGGCTTTAAGCGAGAGTACTAGCCGTTACCATCCCTTCAACGATGGGGAATAATACAAGCATTTCATAATCAAGCCTCCGAAAGATAAGCCATCAGAAAGTGCAGGATAGAAATTACATTAACGAGTCAATCTTAGCATCACTGAACTCATGCAGCTTTAGTGAAGACTGTAGTAGTAGTCTGCATGATGACGGTACCATAAGACATACACAGCGAGTGAGTGGACGCAGGTCAGCAGCGTTTACCTGCCCGGTATTGTAGCGTAAATAGCGTGTTTGTGCCGGTCCACATGGTAATACAACTTAAAATGAGGCGTGTAAAAGCTTCGATACATTTCTTTTGTCAGTTCTAATGAAAGCAGCTTGCTTTGTTAGCTTACCTGGAGGCAGTAAACATCTCCGGCAGTGTTAGAGAAATTATAACTTGGTGTTATGTGTGTTAATAGAACAGCTGAATTCCTCCCTCCAGGCTCCGCCCACAAAGGTGGTCTTGGTTGGGTGCTGTTGTGAGGTTGGACAAGCTTTACAGAACACTGGTAGAATTCAAACTAATGAGAAACTGTAGCACATAATACCTAAAGGGGAATTCCACTTCCGATTTTCCAAAATTTAATTTAACGAAAGTCTTTGATTGGAAGTTATTACACGAAATCGTTAAGAGCCCTCTGCTTGAAGATCTTTAAATGTATTTAAGAAAACCTAAATTTTCACTCGGTTTCTATTTCAAGCATTAAAGTCGTCAAGAAAAAGCCATAGCTTACAGCTAAAGCTATGAAAGAACGGTTTGTGGGCGGAGCCTAGGTAGTCTATTTGCATATTCATGTAGTTTTTTTTTTTTTTTTTTTTTTTTTTTTTTTTTTCACTTCAGCTCATTTCCTCTCTGCTGATAACCTCTCCAGGTCTCCAGCTTGGTCGGGCAGTTGGCCCAGCAGAGCAGGGTTCTTCCTGTAGATGTAGGCGTTGGAGTCGGCATCGTCCAGCTGCACCAACTCGGCCAGCGAGGAGACGCAGGGGTCGTGCTCGTTCAGCATGCCCGGCAGACGGGAGGATTGGCGCTGGATGCGTGCCGAGCGGCGAACTGGCGTGAGGAACTTCAGGTCTTTGATGGCACTCTTGCGGCGGGAGGCGCTGCCTGCTGTTTCCCCCTCAGTCTCGATCCTCTTCTTCACACTAGCACAACAAAACCAACACGTTCCAAATTAAGGTCAATGAAAACGTCTGTCTGAGAACGGCCCAATGGACACTTTTCCAGTATCCACACAGCACATTTCTCATGTCTGGAATCACTTCCCATATTAAAAGTGGATGGCGTTACATATAAATAACACATTCTGTACATTCTGTAATATTCCAAACTCTTCACTAATTTTCCAAACTCTTCACTGATTTTAATTATTCAGTCTTTTAAGAATTTCTTGGGTTGTAGCCAATTAGCTGAAACTGATGAGTTACAGAAAATGAACCAAAAGTTAATTAAATTAGTAAGTAATTGTGGTTATTACAGCAGATCCAGCTGAATCACAAGCAGCTGGGATTTGATGCACTAAAATTGGAAGTTGAGCTGGTTGATGTTTGGTTCAGCTCATGGTTGAACCCACTCTTAAAGAGAATGCATCTTCATTAAACCATTTCACCCCTTGCCCCTAACACTGAGCCCTACCCCTCCGTTTTGCGTGTTCACGTCTAGGGGCAGGGTTGTCCCAATTGTTGTTGAGATGGAGGGGTAGGTGAAGTGTTACATGGCCCTTCAAACAAAGATTTTACAGAGGCACACTCCACACGGAGTGTTATGAGAAAATTCCCAGAATGCCCTGCGAATCATCGGCAAGACGGCTGCACAAGCGACCAGAGAGACCCATTAATATGAGTATGTTCTCTGTTATAAAGCCGCTGTACTGTAAGATAACCACTGTAAAAGAGTTTTATGGTCATTTTCTTCATAACACGTGTAAGAATCGCTAACAATACGCTGATGTCTTGGCGCTACCTAGCGAAATGTCCCATTCCTCCTTAAATTGTGCAGCAATTTAAGGTGGAACGGGGAACTTCGATCATGAAGCTGGCGATTAAAAAGCCAAGTTCAGCTTTGAAGAGTTGTCCCATTTCATAGGCGGAAGATTTCAACCACAACACCTTCTAATTCCGTTTCAAGGGGGAGGAGGGTTACACTCGAAAACAAGGGGGTAGGGGTAAAAATAAGAAATAAGAAACGCTTCACTGTGCCCTTCATCAGACCAGATACATCTTGCATTTTCCGATTTATTTCCGTTGTGAATTCATCTATTTGTTTTTTTTCAAGTACGGAATTCTGAGAGACTTGTTTTCAGTTCGGCCTGGGGTGCCGCCATCACATGCAGTTTCGTTGTCTCCGCGGCCTCCATCTTGTCTTGTTAGGGTTTCGTTAGCCGCAACTTCTTTATCATTTTCTAGCTCGGGACTGTTTCGTAACCCGTAACCTCCTTTCTTATTTTTGTCTCCACTTATTATGATGTCAGGATGTCTCGGTTTAAATCAGTAAAAGCTCCTGAATTTGGGGAAATTTAAGGCTGATATCAGAGCTCTAAAATTAGGCAGTCATACCGTAGAGCGCGCCACCAGAAGCCCCAATTAAATTAATCCATGATTGAGGAGTTTTTAAATTAGTTTGCTTAGAAAATCCTCCCAATATCTTCACTAATATCTAAATTACATTATCCTGTTGTACCAGAGCAGTGCCACCTGCACGACCTGCACGACCTGGATTCAGGTTCTGTGAGTTAATACTTTTTGTAATAATTTGTCCTTTAAGAGACATGTAGGATATAGGCCCCTTAACTCTTACTTAGAGCTTTCAAGTGCACTGCTAATGACTCGAAAGCCATGAAACTGCACAGATTAGAATAATCTTACATTACTTATATACAATTATCGCTTTATATTATTTACATTAAAACAGCTCGAAATTTTGCACGCTAGTGGAGCACCAGGGTTCACCTCATCACGCTCACCTTTGCAGGAACGGA
Organism: Semaprochilodus insignis; assembly: GCA_034552555.1. NCBI lineage: Eukaryota > Metazoa > Chordata > Actinopteri > Characiformes > Prochilodontidae > Semaprochilodus > Semaprochilodus insignis. The sequence goes on along the minus strand of CM067490.1, from coordinate 28,672,496 downwards.
GTCGTTTTCACACTGTACTTCACAACAGATGCTTCTGTAACCTCTGCGGGTGTGGAATCCATCTTC
>CM067490.1:28645926-28668140 GCA_034552555.1 Semaprochilodus insignis | reverse complement strand
TTTATTGTCCTATGTTTTGGCCTAAGAGACATAAGTGCTAACAACACCTAAGCTAACTTGAGGGTACCTAAAAACGTCCAATAACAGCAGCAGAATTTGTGTGGACAACTTAATACTCCAGTTATTCATGAAACATTACGAAATAAATGTGGTTAGTAAAGTGACACTGTAGCTGTATTTCTGTTCATCACTCATGCTGCTCCATCTGCACTTCGCTTTACAAGTGAAGTCTCATGTTTATTTGAATGTTGGTTTTTTTTTTAATTTCCACCTTCCACTGCATTACCTAACTGCACAGTCACACTGCCCAAAACTTTGTTCCTGATAAAGAAAACCAGCGCCATCTAGTGGATTAAGAAAACATAGTTAATTCTACAGGTTTAATTAGGAGCTTAAATTTAAAAATTAAATTAATTCAAAATTGAAAAAAGTTGAAAATTAAACAACATTAACATGCGGGCCCCTGTGGGACACCATTTTTAAACTGCAAATACTGTAATTTTATACTGCATCATTTTGTCCTAAAGCTAAGGTAACACCCAAATAATATCTGGAGAGTGGAGACAGTCCCTGTCCAACTGAAGAATGGGCTATATCAGCGTTTCTGTGCTTTCCCTGCCCCCAGCACACCTGATTCAACTCATCAGCTCATTAACAAGCCCTTTCAGAGCTGCAGCAGGCGTGTTAAAGCAGGGAGTCCACCAAGATGTGCAGGGTAGGGCGCCTCCAGGACCAGGGCTGAGAAACACTGGGCTAGAGGACTGATACACTGTGCAGATGGGCCACAGTCTTGAACTGTACAGCTGAGTGCAGCTACCCCGCATGGGCTTCTAATAAACTGGCAACTGTGAAAGTGTAGTTCAGTACACAAGAGCAGAAAACTTACTCGCTCATAACGAGAGCAGTAATGTCCAATTCTGTGACTGACGAGTTAATTTGTTTTGATTTGACAGGAAAAAAGGAAGCTCACCGTTCTCACACAATGATGGGGTTTCCATTGCATCCAGCTTCTCACACAAGTTGAGCACCAACTGCACAGGGATGGGCGAGAACGTGCCATCACATCAACAGAGAAACACACAGTTATTTGTTGCCGTTCGTTGTACTGTGTAGTTACGTAGTGACGAAACATTATTTCACACTTAACCACTTAAAATCCCTGGCTGATTATTTAGGATTCATATGAAAAGCGATATAAAATGGCTCTTCTATATTTTATAAACATTTATGTACAGCAAACTTGAGTGAAAAGCCCAAACACGTACCGATTCCATTCGGATCTCCGGATCCACAGGGAGATCCATATCTGAGTTGTCCAGCAGGTCTAGCGTTGTGTTCATGATGTGGCTTGGGCTGCTGGAAAAGGCTGGTTTGCTCTGAGGGGGTTGGTCACGTTCAGGCTGAGTGTTTCTCGTCTCCTCGCAGCCAGGCTGGTTCTCCTCGGGTTCTGCTTGAGGCTTGAGCTGTGCTACCTTACTGGGTTCCTGCGTGGCTTTGGGTGGTGGAGCCGGCTTGCTTGCTGGATGAGCCGTTTTCTCTGACATGGGTGGTCTTTTCAGGTTCTTTCCTTTATTTGCCAGCCATTCTGCCAGCTTTGCCCTACAGAGGAATACATTCACATGTGAGGTTACGATGATGCTTAATGGCCGATTTGCTCGACTGACATCGGTCAGAACACACCAGCTGCTGTTTACTGCTGTTTTCTTCATTTCATAAGAAACGGACCAATAGAAATCATCCAAACTGACTCAGAACTACATCAACATACACAAACCTACACGGGAATGTAAGAATGTTTTTGGTCATCTTGTAAAATAACTTTAACTTATTTATTATTACTTCACTCCCCATTCCCACCAATTCAGTGCACCCCTAGATTCAGCGCATCATGAAATATCAAATTTCCCCACTATTCCTTTAGGTTATTTTGGTATGACTGGGAAATCTTAGTAATGCAAAACAGCCTACTGTATTGTCAAATCTGAAAACTCCAATAAATAAATAAATACATAAATAAATTACTTAATTAAAAAAACATTTAAAAGGCTTAGTTTATTGATTATTCAACAAATCAATTAACTGTTATACTTAATCACATTAATAGCTTAACTATTATATCAGAGTAAATTACATTTTAATTTAATTTATGCATTTTGAAAATAAACATAAGACTAAACAGGATCATTAACGGTGAAACTACAGTGGAATATAGACTATAAGGAAATGTGATGTACAAAGTTAATCTACTCTAACATGATCTACATTTGTACTATAGCTCCTAAAGTAATTTAGTGTTGCAGACGGTGGAAGAGCATTATTCTATAAAGAACGTCCCAGGTGTACTCACTTCCTCTCCTCAGCAGTCTCCATTCGTACCCTATACTGGCTGATGGTGCTTTGGGCTGGCTTTTGGGCTTTCTGCTCCACAGCAGGTGCTGCAGGTTTGGGTTTGACGCTCTGCACTGCTGGCTCCTTCTTTTTGATGAACGAGGTGACCTTGGTGGAGGCCGGGCGAGCGGTGGTCACTGGAGCTGGTCTGGATAGTATGGTCGCTGGGCGAGGCATCGCAGGTCGGGCGGATGCAGGAGCTTTGGGTGGGATTTGTCTTTGAGAGATGGACCTGTGGATTGGCTTCTCTGGCACGTTCAGCTGTGCATCCGACACCGACTTTGTTCTGCTGGGCAAATTAGGCTGGGGTCGCGGTGGTCTCGAGGAACCAGGCAAAGTGGTGACACTCTTTGATCGAACTTTGGACAAAGTGCTCACTTCAGGTTTGGGTTTAGGCACGCTGGGTTTAGCGAACTTAGGAACTGCGGCCGCCTCAGCTGTCTTCTCTTCACCACTAGAGGGCTTCCTGAAGCAGTCTATTTTAGACTTCACCACTCTGCCCTTGTAGGTGCCCGGGATGGGTTTGGGGGGTGCTGTCGGAGGGGGCTTTTGGGCCTCCACCACCAGTTTTCTGTGTCTAACAGACTGTTCGGTGCGGAAGGCCTGGCTCAGCGTTTTCCGCTTGTTAGGATCTGATGCGTTGGTTTTGGTTACCGGTTTGACTTGTTCTTTCGCCTCAGCCTTTTCTCCCATGTTCCCCTCCTTCTTTTCTTCCTTCAGGTCATTTTTGGACTGCAGCGGTGCAACTCTTGTCAGCTTTTGTTTTGAAGTGATGTTTCTGGACTCGGGCCTTTTTGGACCAGCCACTGGCTTGGTGTTTTCTTTGTTACTCTGGAACGAAAGCAATGACAGAGTATTAACGATTACGACAGTGCACAGACATTTTAAACTGCACTGAAGGTCTTTTTATGTACAGTCTTGGGTATCTAGGTTCATCCTAACTAGCTTTATACTGTTTAGCCTATTTTAGCTCTGTTTTAGGAGATTAACCATTCATGCACAATCACTTGGAGTCTTTTTATTTGGAAGCTGGCCAAAACATTTGGCCTAGCCTATAATACAACTCTGAGGCATATACGGAGGATTCGACCCTTCCGCTCTTAAGAGGCCACCCAGTTGCTCATCCAGTCTCTGGTCATTTCAAGGGTTGACTACTGCAACTCGCTCCTGGCTGGTCTTCCTCTGCAAGCTATCAGGCCCTTGCAACTGGCTCAGAATGCAGCAGCTCGGCTCATCTTCAGTCTTCCCAGGTTCACTCATGTCACCCCCCCAACCTTATGGTAACGGATTAGAGTCGATCTGTACCTCGAGCCCTTTGAGCCTTAAGTGCAGCTCAGCTTGAACCGCCATCCTCATGGAAGACAAGTGTCCAGATTCTTCTCTGTTCTGGAGCCCAGATGGTGAAATGAGCAGACTCTCTCTCGCGGTCTTCAAACGCACATTCTTTATAAAGCACTGAAGTGATTGAGCACTAATAGATGTATATACTGAAATGCTTAGTTTTGCACGTATACTGACCATAACCTTTCTTCTTTCTAGGTACGAGCACTGGGTTGGGGTTGCCAGGTACTACTCTTCTCTCTAGGTATGAGCGCTGGGTTGGGGTTGCCAGGTAGTGCTCGTCTGCTGTACTTAGCTCTGTACTCTTCTAAGTCTGAGTGCTGGTTTGGGGAATACAGATTTAACTCTGTATTCTTCTTTCTAGGTATCATCATTGGCCCTTGTTCGGGCAGCGTCTGAGCTCATGGCGAGTTTTAGACTCTAACCTTCCCGTACTAGCTAGGAAACATTATCCAACGGAACACTAAGCTCAATTGTGAGTCGCTCTGGATAAGAGCATCTGCTAAATGCTATAAATGTAATGTAAATGTACATACAATATAACCACAAATTGAACAAAATCTTGCAAACGGACCTGAAAATAGCACATAACAGTCCAGCATTGCAGACATGATTCCAAACCCGCCCTTAAGAACGTGACAGCAATGTACTCCAGCTGCGTATCCTACATACCTCTACAAACCCCACCCTAGGCTCATTCTGGGTCTACTGGTCTAAATTCATTAGAGTTCCAACCGTTATCAAATGCACATGACTCAAACAGCCATATGCATGAAAAAGCAAGTTAGATTACGTGCTGGACCTGAACCGGAGCGGGTCTAAAGCAAAGATCATACTTCCCCTCTAGCTCACTGGATATTTTACTGGTCCTCTGCCCCCAATTTTGACCTCATGATAGACTGAGAAATGACCTGATGAGCTGGATCAGGGGGTTATCATGCAAAAGTAGTGATCATTATGTAGAGTAAAGTTTATGTTTGTGCTTAAATGATGTAAAAGTAAAATATTACCTTTTTCACTGCTGTGTCCATGTTGTGCCTTCTCTGTAGCCCACTGTGGTCTTTCTAGACTATAACGGTCACCTGCTCACGAGAGAGGAAGATTAAGGTCAATGTTGTCAGTAACAGAAGTTCTAACAGCCCACAGCTTCCTATTAGCCAGCGTCTTTTCCGTTCCACCTTAAACGGTGCAGCACTGCTGCGCTATTTAAGGTGGATCGGGGAAATAAAAACAAGGCGTTGGCGAATAGCATTTTAGCTAGCTTTATGTTAAGCTAGCCAACAAAACATTATATATTCTGGCTAAACGACGGGATTCAAAGGTAGTTGTGCGAACTAAACGTAGGTAGCTAACCTCATAACGCTAACGTTATTCTCCACAGACGTTAGTAGCTAGGCTAAGCTAAGGTAACCAAAGCAGTTTTGCTTCTCTTTATAGCCTAAATGAATGTAACACCGCTACGAATAGAGTTTAAAACATACATATAACTCACCCCGACTGTAGTGTCTAGTTAATGTCCGTGAATATAGACAGTATTTTAGAGTTGAGGAGAAATCCCGCGGCTCGCGTCTTCCAACCTGCCTCACACCCTCCAACTTTCAAACAGATTTGACTTTGGCGCTACGGCGCTGCGGTTCTGCGTCCCGATTGGTGCTCACCTCAGTCACTCATTCTTTGCGACCAATGATACGCTCCGACTTAGAGCACGTGATCAGGAGGGCGGGCATATTCGCCACCAACCGGGATTTAGGCGCTGCTAGATTTGAACCAAAATAGGATTCCTCTCAAACTGACCCTGAGGGCAGTGGCCAGGGGAACTGAAGGAGGGCTCTGATTATTAACTAGCCCTTTTTTAAACTTCACATTTGTTGGTTTTGGCTGCTTGAATCTTTGTGGATTCTTCATAATTGTGTGAAACTATATAAATGTGATATAAAATAATCAGATCTGGAGAAAAAAATAGTTAGGGTGAACACAAATAACACAGTTATAAAGCTTTTCATCCACTAACTGAACAAAGTGATCCTTCATTAAATGTCTTTGTTGGTAAAAGTCTGGTCTAACACCACGTCAACATCACCAAAGACCTGACTGTCCCAACAGCCATGACTGCAGACATTCAGCGAGCAGCGATGTCCTCCATGAGTCATCATGTTAGTGCCAGCTCCATTGGCAGACGGCTGCACCACGCAGGACTACTTGCATGCAGACGGTTAGGACAACTGTCCTTAACACCACGTCAACGTCACCAAAGACTGCAATGTCATGGAGTGACTCAGAATGGCAGTGGGTGACGAGTCCCGCTTTTGTCTTGGTGAAGATGACCAATGAGTCCGTGTGTGGAGGCACCGTGGTCAGCACCAAGATGAGTGGTTTGTTGTCACGCGTCACACATCCAGAAGGCCTGGTGTCACTCTACCTCCACCCCTACCGCACCATCTGCAGAAACTGTGTGAGAATATTCAAGCTGCATGGGATGGATTATCACAGGACACCATTAGGAACCACTACAAGTCTACAACTCCATGCCGAGACGTCTGGCATGTTGGGTTAGCAAACACGGCGGCCCGACGCCATACTGAGAGACACTACTTCTGTATGTGTAGCTCAATAAATATTGATCATATCAGTCTAAATGTATCATCATTTATTGTTCCTGGTGACCTTTATCTTCCTTCCCAATAGCACTGCAATCCCACACTTCCTTAATAATAATGATAATAATATCAGTTTTTCCATATAACTGTCATAACTTTACAGGAGCACTTAATGTCACTTTGGAGCGTTTCTGTTGGTACGTTCATCCTGACAACAAATGGAAATAAAGTCCCTAACAGTGGCGATACAGGAGAACCTTTTAGGGTTCTTATAAAAGAACCAACTGAATGGTTTAGGAGGACAGGAACCTTCAGTGGTTCTTCATATGACCATGTATCATAAGAGTGTGAAAACAAACAGCTGGCTGAGTTTTCTATGGGAATACCCCTACAAGGTCCAACAAGGGATGGGCGCAATTGTTGTTTAGCACCACTAGATGGCATCACACTCTACAACCACTCAGCTATCACATCAAACACTGCAGTAGACCTATTGAACATGTTTGTAGTGTTTCAGGTCACTGTGGAAGAGTGGAGCTACTGAAGTGCTCAGGCTATAGGATCTGCTGTGCAGGGGCATCATCTCTCAGAGTCTTTCTGCCCCTGCACTTGAATTAATGCCATATTTAATTCATGAGGCATTCTGCTGAGTGTGGCAGAGTTGTGTGGTTTTTATGTGGGTCATTTGCGCTGCTTATTTTTGCTGTACTGTATAATATGCTGCATAAATAAATAGCCAGCAGAAACAATTATACTCTCATTTCAGTTTGATTCTCTGTTTTTGGGAATCTGCATGGATAATACACACACTCACAAATATACACACTAGTATGTGAGTGTCTATTAATGCTGCTCTGCCCCACACAGTCAACTCTGACTTTAACCACATCAATCAAATATACAGTATTATACTCATCATGTAAAGAACAGCTGCTCCCAGAAGGAGGTGTGGGATTGCAGTGCTATTGGGAAGGAAGATAAAGGTTACCAGTGACAGGCTGGTTACTCCATGACAGGACATGATGTCTGGCATGATACCATTGCAGTCTTTGGTGATGTTGACGTGGTGTTAAGGACAGTCGTTGTAATGGTCTGTGTGCATGTAGTCCTGCGTGGTACAGCCGTCTGCCAATGGTGCTGCACTAACAGGATGGCTCATGGAGGACACCACTGCTCGCTGAATGTCTGCAATCGTGGCTGTTGGGTCAGTCAAGTACAGTGATAAGGCCCGTCCTTGCTTATGTCACATGTGCGGTCGAGTGTGAAACTTGAATCATTAGCATGTCTCACGATGTCAAACCCACCCACCAAGTTTCATTCCTCTCACTTGACTCCTTCTGGGTGCAGCGATTTTTTAAGATGTATGTATGTATGTATGTATATACAGCTCTGGAAATAAATAAGAGAGCACTCCAGTTTCTTCTTAAATCAGCATCTCCACATGTACAGCAGGTTCTTAGTGAGGAACAGAAGGTTCGGTTCTAGCTTTACTGGCAGATACAGTGAGGGTCTGTTTCATAAGAACAAGGTCGAGCAGCAAACACACAGGACAACACAGCTACAGACTGGCAGAGGGTGAAAACCACTCTCTACTGACCGTGATGAGCGCCACCTCATCCGAATGTCACTTAACCACCGTAAGATGACCTCAAGTGACCTACAGAAAGACTGGCGAGCGGTGGCTGGGGTGAAATGCACAGCGAGCATGGTTCAAAAGGAGACATAATTAGTCATTTTCTGAATAAACAGATCTAATACAATATTTGATGTGGAATTTGGGAGACATGTTTCCGGTAGTGTATAGAATAAAACAGAACTGCTCATTTTGGTCCAACACAAACCCAGAAACTGATCATTTTGAGTTGGTCTCTTAAATTTTTCCAGAGCTGTATATATTCTATGCCTTCATTTCATCTGTTTCTATGGTTACGCTACAAAGAGATAAATACACACATATACAGTAATAAACAACTAAGAAAATCTTAATTTACAGTCAGTCAGCTGCTGAAATATACAGATCCACATGCCTCTTTTGTTTGTCAAGGTGAGATGAATCTCTGCCCTTGTGTGCAGTTACGTGTGAAGCTGCTATATGAAGGATACTGGCTCATAATCCATTTATTTCCTTGTTGGAACAACACTGAGCTCATTCTGTGGGAGCAGTTAATGACCCAGACGCTGTTATCAACTTCAGTGCTGCTTTGTTCTTGTTTTCATATCATCAGAACATAAAACAGCAGATATCATTCTGTTCAGACGGCGCCTAAAGACACCTCTCCGTTCAGAATGCTCATCTCGGCTGGAATTGAGATGCGCTGTGCATTACAAAGAGAAGATGATCAGCTCCTCAGTTTAGTGTCTGTGACCTCATCGTGGCTGCTCCATTACTCCTATGGCTTGCTGTGTTCTCTCTGGTCTGTTTGGTGAGGATCATATGGTTCTGATCAAACCCAGATGTGATTTCAGGGTGGATTCCCATAAATAAGGGAGTTCCCCACATATGGTATCTGATATGGGTCACAGCATGATGGGCAGGTTTGGAAATAAGCTTATTTATTCTGCGCTGCATCCAAAACCCCTTAACACCGAGAATTCTGAACACACAGCCGTCTTCAGGGAGAACATGCCCAGTAAGAGTTTTATTAAAAGCACATTTTAAATCAGTAAACGTTGGCCTAATAAAATACACCCATTTCCATAGTTACGCTACACCCATTTCCATAGTTACATGCAATTCCATAGGTATGCTACAACCATTTCCATAGTTACGTTACACCCATTTTCATAGTTACACGCAATTCCAAAGGCATGTTACACCCACTTCCATAGTTACGCTACATCCATTTCCATAGTTACGCTACGCCCATTTCCATAGTTACACTACATCCATTTCAAGGGTTACACACATTTCCATAGTTACCATACACTCATTTCCAAAGTTACAACATCCATTTCTATGGTTACACTACAACCTTTTCCATGGTTACGCCATATATGTTTACGTAGTTACTCCAAAATAGATATTTACACTACACCCATTTCCATAGCTATACTACACTCATTTCCATAGTTACCCTGCACCCATTTTCATAGCTACCCTACACTCATTTCCATGGTTACCCTACAACTATTTCCATGCTTACGCTATATCTGTTAACATAGTCACACCAAATAGATATTTACACTACAGCCGTTTCAATAGTTATACTACCCATTTACCCATTTCCATGGTTATGCTACATCCATTTCCATGGGTATGGTATACCCATTTTAACAGTTACACCCATTCCCATAGTTACATTTCCATGGTTACACTACTTTCATTTCCTTAGTTACTCTACAAAAAATTCCATGGTTATGCAACACCTGTATGCACTTTGCACAGTCATACACACACACAGACACGCAGACACACACGCTTGGACGTTTGGGAGAAGCTGAGGACGGAATCTGTTAGCAGATCATAAACTAATAGGTTCAGTTTCACTCTGAATATCCTCCAGGTGGAGCGTGTCTGATCAGTCTGCATGTAGGAATAACATACAAACTACAATAACCAGGTATGTAAGACAGTAAATGAAGCACAGAGATACGGCTGTAAACCATGACCTCCAGTGGAAGATCCTCTTATCAGTAATAATACAGCATTATAGCAGCTCGTCTGCGCAGCTGGCGCCGCACAGACCGTTCAGACTGTTCCTGCTTTAAACTGTTCTGAAGTCTTCGGGTTCTCTTTCCCTGCGTAGCAGAACAACAGAATACACCAGGTCTGATCAGCAGGTCACATGTAGGGCTGATTTTAAAACGGCACTTTTTGGGCTCTCTTGTCTCTCATCAGTCCTGACATCTGTCTGCCGCACCACACGCCGCTCTTAATTACAGTGCTTTATATCCCAGCCCAGGACTCTAGACCCTCACATAACAGCAACTGAAATGCACATACATCATCCAGACAAACACTTTCTTTAGGTTCTGTCCATCTCCTAAACCGCAGGATGGTGAGACACATCAGCCTGCAGGTTAGAACACATCTCAGCAAGAATGAAGAACTGATTTTCTACACTGGAACAGTGCCTGAATTTACTTAATCACACCAGCACAGCCGAGTCTGGACCTCACTCTGCACTGACGCTAAAGATCTTATTCTCAGGTGGGTAATGTAGAGGTACTTCAATTCAGCACTGTGGACAGACTAACAGATAAACTGTATTCTAGATGGTTGCTAGGGAGTTGCTTTGCTTTGCTAGGTGGTTAAAAGGGGGTTCCAGGTTACATCATGACTTGTTTTCCCCAGGAGGAATGAAGGGGGTGCGGAAGTCTGCACAGCCAGCTTACATCATGACTGGTAATCGTTATATAAGCTGGCTGCACAGAGCTTCTCCACCCACTCCATTCCTACTGGGGAAAACTACTGGTCAAACTGAACAATTCCCGATCAGGCCGAACATGCTGGAGCTGGAATGGTGTTGCTATCTGGAACACCGTGGGACGAGTTCATCAGTAAATGTTTATATACCACTAACAGAACGTTGTCTTTCAGTTGACTGACTGACGTGACCGTGATGATGTAACTTCGTTCATACATAAATGACCCGCACAGTAAAACACACTCAGTACCACATGTTTTCAGTGAACAGCCAAACTGGGTGGACGTAATTCTCTGCACATTGAGCTTTGGTCATATAAACATGTTTATTTACAAATACAACATAAACAAGCAAACAAAAACAGGATAATACTTCAAAACAACACCGTAGCTGTATCAGGCGTTGCGGTACATAATGCCGAGGTCATTCTATGTTTTGAATAAACCCTCCAGTTTAAATGATATTTATTGCATGTGGAGATATTAAAGGCCAAAAACAAGATATGAATATAAATACAGAATATAACATCCATTATAATAAAACACAAACAACACACGCCAAAGCAGAACAAGTTCGGTTACATAGTGAGGACCAAACACGTACTGTACGCCAGATAGACGCAAAATTAGAAACGGAGAGTCTTTAGCTTTAGGGTAATAGAAGATTCAGCCGATGGTGCAGCCTTAAGCAGTGTGTGCGGATTGGTGAACTGTACTGGCACAACCTTTGGATCCCTAAAGGCGGGTCAGAGGTCATTAGTCACAAAGAAGGCCGCATATACTTTCTTGTAAAGTGAAGTCTGCTCTCTCGTTAGTCCGTAACAGCAGCTGCTCCTTCTGGTGTGGGTTCTGGTGGTACGTCAATACGGATATTGTTTCTGTTTCTTCCCCGCAAAGCAGGACATCCACGTACAGACAAGCATAGCCACCGCAGCACCGGCACCCGTGCAGTAAAACGCCCAGCCGATTTCACAAGAACCTGTAACACACAGACAAACAGTGAAAGCTTCTGTTCTACAACCCCGTTTCCAAAATGTCTGGGCATTAAATAACTGAATAATGTGCAAATCAATTAAACTCTATATTTAATAGCAAACAGCAAAAAGAGCACATACCAAAAGCTGAAACTGAGAAATTTAATTGTTATTTGAAAAAATGCATAAGCATTCCGAATTTAATGTCACCTACACAAGTTGGTACAAGAGCAACAACCGATGGTAAAGTTGTGTAACACTAATGAACACCTGGTGGAACATCTCCCAGCTAATTAGGCTAACTGGTAACAGGTCGGTAACATGATTGGGTATAATGAGCCTCCCAGAGAGGCGGAGTCTGTCAGAAGTAAAGAGTGGGCGAGGTCACCACTCGGTGAAAGACTGCACCACCAAATAGAGCAGCAGTTCAAGAAGAACGTTCCTCAACGTAACACAGCAAAGAACCTGGAGATGATCATCATCTACACTACATACTGTCATTAACAGATCCAGAGAACCCGGAGAACCTCTGTACACAAGGAACAAGAACCCAGAACAGTTCATCACGGCTCCACAAACACAAGTTAAACTCCACCATGCAGCGAAGAACCCAGATAAAAGCAGATCCAGAAACAGAGCTGCTGCCTTCTCTGGGCTCGAGCTCATTTAAGGTGGACTGAGGAGAAGTGGAAAAGTGTCCTGCGGAATCAGAATCTGGAATTCTGTTAGGAAATCATGGATCCTCTGGACTAAGGAGGAGAGGGACCATCCGGCTTGTTATCAGCATGCAACTCTAAAGCCAGCATCCGTGATGGTATATGTGTTGGGGGGCATTACCGCACATGGCCTGGGTGACCTGCACATCTGTGAAGCTCCATTAATGCCGAACGGTATATATGGGTTTTGGAGCAGCATGTACTGCATCCAGACGGCGTCAACCACATTCTGCACGGATTACAGCAGCATGGCTCTGTAAGAAAAGAGCCCGGGTGCTGAGCTGACCTGCCTGCAGTCCAGACCATTGGTCACCCAACACATTCGGAGCATTATGGAAGGAAAAACAGGACAAAGGAGACTCCGAACTGTTAGGAGCAGCTGGAATCTGATATCAAGCAGGAATGGAAACATTTCAGTCTTTCAGAACTCCAGCGGTCATCTCCTCTTCCCAAACACTTACAGAGTGCTGTTGATAGTAGAGCTGATGACAGAGCCGAACACCATCCTGCACCAAGTTCACTGTTGTTATGTATTTCACACAGCGTCCCAACAGGTTTGGAAACAGGGATGTAATTTAATGAACTATATACATCGGTTCTCATTCCCCCAGCACAACGTCCACCAAGGAGGCTTCAGAAAGAGGCTGAGGCACGTGTTTGGTCTTCTTACCAAGCTGAAACTGGTTGGAGGTGTTGCTGCAGGTCTGTCTGACCTCCTCGCTGTCCCAGCCAAGAGGATACAGAGCACATCCAGAGCCAATCAGCAAACCTGCAGATATAAAGAGAGAAAGAAGAGAGCAGAGAAATGATTAGTTCGGGATAAAGCACCTGCTGTAATCCTGGGATTAGGAGCGTGAGCCCTGGACAAATACAATTACAAGCCCATACAAGTAGAGTCTGGGACTGATCTTCTCTAATGCAGTTTCCTGACAGGCATTTTAATTAGGCCAGAAAACCGACACTTGGTACAGTCAAAGACCACCCTTCAGATGTGCAGCCCTGCAGTATATAGCCCAGTCTTCTCTGGAGACTCACTTTCAGTTCCTCACAGAGACACACCTCCAAAGTTCAGTCTTAGAAGCTGGTTTACCGTCTTCTGCTTCTTCTCGCCATCCAGGTAACCCCAAACACATTCAGTGGTGTTGAGGTTCTGGACTCCGGGGTGGTCAGTCCATTGTTCCGAGAACACCAGCAGCTTCTTTGTCGGATGTGTGTGTCTCCTTTTCTCAGTGAGGAGCTTCTGGAACAGATACACCTCCTTTCAGACCTCCATAGCGTTGAGGTGTCTTCTCACAGTGGAAGAAGAATGGGCAGAAACACCTGTGGATGTTCTCAGACCTGAAGCAGCTTGATGTTCTCCTCTCTCTCTGAGATGAAAGCTTTGAGTGCTGTTCTGTTTATCTGATGGGTTGTTGTGGCTGGGTCTACCAGGTCTTCCAGGTGGTTGTCAGGAGCCCCGTTTGGTTTGTAGCTATAATCATCTAGTGTTTGAATTCTGTTTGATCTTCTCCCTGATCTTTCTCCTTCCTTCAGCACATGGATTATCTTATATCTGAACTCCTTACAGAAAAAAAACATCTTCTGAGAAATTAATAGCTGGTATTTAATGGTGATTTTGACTGGAAATGAAATGAAGGACCGGAAAACTTTTCAGGATGAGAGGAACAACTTTCACCAACAGACTTTTCCAGTGCTGTTTCTGCTGCATGACTTTCCATACGATACTGTCCTGACGAACCCTGCACAGCACACCAGCGGGGAGCACTTTCACTCGCTCGATCACGTAAATAACAGTGTTTTTATGAGTTTTACAGCAGAACGCAGAAAAGGACATGAGATCCGTGTTTATCTCAGTTTATCCCGGCGCTGTAAGGAGCGCGTAAGAGCGTGCGGGAGTAAATTATTCATCCTGAATGTTTATTTCATCAGGATTTCTCTTTCATGTTGCAAACAATTTAACTAAGATTGATCGGTGGGTAATTTAGCATTCTGCTCAGCCTAAAGGGAGCAGACGTTTTTCCCTGACCCAGCCGGTGTTGCGGGGAGGTAAACCCCCAGAGGATGAAACACCGCAGGGTGAATACTGCCAAGCTGCTGCCATCAGTGCGTAAGGAGCTACCTGCTTTACTCTTAAAGAGCCCATATCCCTCAATACTTTCACATTCTCTTTCATTCCAGTCACTCGGAGTGGTTGGTCTCCATGTCTACAACACACATCTAAACCACCAGTGAACCTACACATCTCTTCTGAGTGTTATATGGAATGTTGATGATGGGAAAACCTGGAAAACCTGGAAATAATACATTTTCTTTGGGGGACTTTTTTTTTGCCTCACGGCGTCATGCTTCTAACCTACGCTACGAATAGGTTAGACAATGGTTCTACTGTATATCGAGCCACAAACAAAATTGGCTGGCTTATACGGTTCTTTGCATGGTGAAATGGCTCTTGAGATTGAAGAAAACCCGAAGACTGCTGTTGTATATGGTTCCATCTAGAACCAAAATGGGTTCTGCTATTCCTGCAAGCTTGACTTTGTCACTATAGCAGAACCCTGGTGCTATATAGGACCATTCTACATTTTCCATCAGAACCATTTCACCATGCAAAGAACAAATTAAGCATGCTCGTGCTTCTTTGGAATGTTCATGGTCCTATACAGAACCATTATCTTTAATAAGGAACCCTGGAAGAACCATCTTTTTTTATGAGTGCACGGTTGAAATGGGTTTTTTAATAAAGGTTGTTCTCCAACCTCTTTTCAGCTCGTAGAATTAAATAAGCAGTTTTGACTGTTCCTTTAAGACTGCTGTGAATCAATGACTAGTGACATCACAACCATGATGCAATACAAAAAGGGGCCTATATGGACTCCAGAGTGAACAGTATGTTTCGAACCTTCCACAATGTTAAATAATGCACTAAACTCCTAACAAAAGAAATTAAAAGTGTCTTTTTTCCAAAAAATGGGACAGAGATGGGATATGGGATATATTTCCCTCAAAGTGAAGCCGGTGCTCCTTTAAACTGACCCCAAAGGCTCTCTTTAATCCACAAGTCTACATGGTACAGCTTTCAGATCTGTTTTATTGAAACAGAGTAGCACAATCATGAGCTGCACGGTAGCATCTTTCTATTTTCTGCAGCAGGGGTGCATAAATTGGTCCTGGAGGACTGGAGTCCCGCACAATGGAGATTTATGAGCAGGAAAACGGTGCTGGACTGAAGCTCTGCCAGAACTGAACAGATACCTGAACGTCATAGCCTTCTGTATAAGGAGCCTACACGCAATAGGCTGAATAGATGGTGGACTGAAGACCCTCAGTTACCCAATAGGGGGAGCACACGCCACTCATATCATGTTTGCATTGTGCCAACATTTAGTGTTCGGTTAAACGTCCAGCTTTAACGTTAATAGAAGAGATGGTGGATGGACAAATGTATAAACGAAGGCAGGCAGATGAGCTAGCTTGATTGCTCATTGAGTTATGGATAGCAGGTTAGCTTCCGCTTTGTGGTTAGCTTTCTCTCTGTAAATTAATCCAAGGCTGTTTTTTGTTGAAGCTGTGTGGGCGGGATGAACTACGTCAGGCTTGTGATTGGTGAGGACACTGCTTACGTAAGCACTACCCAACATTAGGACGGCCCAGTTTACGTAAAAAGCTATTCCATCGCTATTTGCTGTGTATTGGAAAGCTACTCACAGGACGTACTTCGCACACGTGTACTGTCAGTCGACAAGAGCAGGATCAGCCTACTGACTGTGCGCTTGCTGCTGACCGAGATAATGACTGAGCAGATGAGTAACCTCCCGGGCTTCAGCTACACTGTTATAAAGCCTGAGTTTCTGCCTCCAAACTGACGCAGGGCCAAAGCCTCAGAACACACTGGAAAACTACAGAACACACCACAGCATGGAACCAGAAAGTACTCAAAACAAACAAAAAGCCATTTGCCATTTCACAAGTTCACAAGTCATGAGCCTGTAAGCAGAGTAACTCACCCAGTTGAAACCCCTCTCAGTAAAAAGTTCAAACCTTTAGTGTTCAGTCTGATTAGCCAGGTAGCTCTTTAAAACGTCAGTGCAGTGTTATACTGTGAGTGCCTGCTTGCTAGCAAATGTTTCGTCTCTATAATGAGAACTTTTGCATACTTTCTATACTGTTGTAAAAATGGTTTGCACATATTTTATACTACACTGAAAACCTGTGCACATATTTTGTAATGCAGTGATAACATATTTTGTACAATAGTAAAAAACATTTTCACATCATTTTTACTATAGTGAAATATTTTGCATATATTATATACTAGTGATACTACAGTGAAAACCATTGCACGCATTTTGTACTATACTAATAACTTTTTGTGATGCAGTGATAATATTTCCAAACTCTTTGTACTGCAGTGAACTTTTCATCACTGTGACACAACATGGACTAAACTCCTTTCGTGATACTGCACACATATGTTCAATAACAGAAAGCTGAACTCAACTAAGGAAAACCCTCTAAGCAAAACGTCCAAACGTCTAGAGTCCAGCCTGAAGCAGGCTGTGGTTAGCCTCCTGTTGGTCTGGCAGGCTACTGCTTTTGTCCTGTGAATTCCTCAGATGCCTCAGCGTTTTCACTTCTGCTTCTCCACAACACGGCCTGAAAATCAATTACACAGAGCCGTGCACCCAAAACAGCGGCATTCGACCTCAATGAGCGTGAACGGCTTATGGAGGGCCAGTGTGGAAAAGGAAATGGACTTTTGTGCGGTGTGTGATTTTTTGCTTTTCAGTCAGGGTAGAGAAATGTCTGAGCGAGTGGCCCATGACTCAAAACCGTGCCAGTACTCAGAGTGCACGTGTGCGCTTGTGAGAATGTGCTTTTGAAAGAGAGCACAACTGCTGAGCCACACCTTTTTACAACCCAACTTCTGGCCTCTCTGTGTCTGAGAGAGAGTTTAAAGCGATAGTCTGGTGGAAGATATCTACCCCAATTAAAGTAAGACCTGTCTGATGTCTGAGGTTTGCTTCATACGTTTAGCACTGGAGCTATGAGGCTAATGTAGCTAATAAGTAATGGAAGCCTACACACACCAATAAGCATGATGTTAACGCATGCCTCATCATTACAGACGTACGGGGTGCTGTTATCTGTACGAGGATGGCCGCTCCTGTTTTAGCTCTGTCACTGCAGCTCAACACGCTTGAAGGAGAACACTAACTGCTAATGATGTTAGGTCAGATATGAGATTCCCATATTAGCTAGAACATCGCTCACTCAGAGAGAGACAGAGCTTCATACACTGTCAGAAACCCTATAATCAAGTCTATTAGAGATTACTGAGCATCTACACATGGTTTAAGGAAAGGTTGGTGAAAATTAGCAGTTAGCACTATGCTAACTGGTGGGGTATAAGCTTCCATTACTTGTTAGCGACGTTAGCCTTGTAGCTCCAGTGCTGAAACTAAATGAGCAAACCTCAGACACTAAACAGATCTTGGCTGACGGACGGCATTTGGAGGGACTGGGTACGTTTTCACTGAACTGTCACCTTAGCAAGTGACACAGAATGGAAAATACTGACGAAGAATGCAGCACGGAGAGAAACAGATACAGACCCAGCATTCCCTGGAATGCTGAGGGACTTAAAAGGAGTCTTCCTCTGCAGGGCTGAGGGACAGAGACAGGCCGGAAAGTTTGACTCGTTGGGTGATGATCTCACAGGACAGCGCGGCTCTGTTTACTTCCTCTGTGCTAAAGTGAGGAGTGATAAGGTCTCTAAAGTTCCTCAGGCCGATGTCCCTGTACACCCTTCAGCTTGGCTCTCGGACTCGGTCCGTGACATAATCAGTTTAGTGACTGGCTGCAAACTGTCTGTAGTGTTGCTGAAAGTTACTGTGTTTGGTTTCACTTCTTCTTCTTCTGGAATTTCTCTTTTCTAGTTTGGTTTCTAGTTCCACATATTAACTGAGATCTTATCATCCATACTCTGAGATCAGGAATCATTTCCAAGGCCATGAAGGACCACCTGAATGAACCAGTCTGCTACAGGGCCACTGAGAGCCAGACAGAAGCTGTTTCGGGGTGAAGCAGGTAAACAGTGACCTTTATCTGAACTCAGAGAGTCTGTTTTTCCCCTAACAGACACCACGACATCATAACACGTTTATTATCAGAGTTTAGATTCTGAGACATTCAGGGGGTCCAGGAGGTTAATACGGGGGATCACAGACCCCAACAGGGCCCCCTGTATTTCACACTTTGGGTATTTCAGATCTCTCTAAAACTAAAGAGGCAAAGGTCTGGACTGACTGACTTTAATCAAAGCAGCAAGGGATAGAGGGAGTAATAGAGAGAAGTGTGAAGGAGGGAGAGAGAAAGAGAGGAAATAATAACAGATAGAAAGAATTATATATATATATATATTGAGAGATAAAGAGAGACAGAGAGAATGGACAGGGGAGAGAGAGAGAAGAGTAAGCAAATCAGAGGAGAGAAAGGAAGAAAGAGAGGGGAAAGAGATAGATAGAGGGGAGGAAAATAAAGAAAAGAGAGAGAAATATAAAGAGATATATAAAAAGACAAAAGAGGAAACAGAGAGCGAAACAGAGAGAGAGAGAAGAAAGAGTAAGAGAGACAAAGAGAGCGAGTGCGAGAGAAATAGCGCGGGAGAGCAAGGGAGAGAAATAAAGGCAAAAAACGAGAGAGAGAGAGCGAGAGAGGCAAAGAGAGAGGGGGGAGGCAAAGAGAGAGAGGCAAAGAGAGAGAGAGCAATAGAGACAGAAAACGAGAGGGAGAGAGAGACAGAGGGGGACAGGCAAAGAGAGAGAGAGAGGCAAAGAGAGAGAGCAATAGACAGAAAACGAGAGAGAGAGAGAGGGAGAGGCAAAGACAGAGAGGCAGAGAGAGAGACAGAGAAAGAGAGAGAGAGGCAAAGAGAGAGAGAGAGACAGAGAGAGAGAGAGAGAGAGAGGCAAAGAGAGAAGGAGAGAGAGGCAAAGAGAGAGAGATGTGACATCATAGCTTTAAACTAAACCGAGTTTTCTTTGGGGGACTATTTGGCCTCATATTCCCCTATATGCATTATGTATCCCTCCACCATGAACAGAGTTTAAGACCCAAACCATCCTTCTGTGAGGGAGCTTTAAGAGGGGGACGTCTGGTTCCATTTACCACCACTGTGAACAGTTCTGATGGAGCATTTAACACCGAAACCACTCAGGATGACTCTGTTTACACCTTAACCATCTGACTGGAGTTCTTCTTCAATACTGGCAATCACTTCAACCAAAAAAGTAGTTCCAGCAGCTTCTATGGTAAAGTGACCATTAAGTGACCATTGCTACTCACCATCGCTTAACAACTGCACGTGAGTGCGGTGATACAGATGCAGTGGATTGCAGCGGTTCTGGCAACCCTAGTCAAACGCTGTCATATGACTATATAGTGAATAGACGTGTTGTTGTCAGGTAGCAACACAGGTAGAATACTTTTCAACCAATCAGAGCGCGTGGGTGGAGCCAATCCATAATAGCTGCTATAGTATAACCACTTTTAGAATGCGCTTCGTCGCCTCACCGTGGGACGTGTGAGTTCACATCGACAGCGTATGATGAAGTGAAGAAGAACAGATGGTTGTGAATCAACACCGCACTGTGGGGAACAGGGGCGCCGAACTAGCAGAGCTGACGGGGCCTCAACAGCTGTGGCGGCGTTGTTATCTGGAATCTTCTAAAGCAACACCTCAAAAGTGCCACCAACACGTGCACCCTTCAGAGAAAGGCAGGCAGAGCGGGCCTGGAGGCTTTTGCCCTGAGGGAGAGACGAGATGGTGGAGGGAGCAAGACATTTACGGCAGCGCTGCATTCTGAAGGCTCATTGAAATGCGAGGTGTGAGGCCCACGGCGGCTGACGTATGACCGTCCCGGCGATTGCTGTTTTGGTTTATGCTGTGCCGTTTGTGAGATGAATGAGTCATGCTTTATATTCCGCTCTCACGCCTTTGCAAATTACACTTTAACGCTGAGCATTATAAGGCGCGCGGGTAATGACCTAGATAAACAAAGCCAGAAATTGCTGTCGGAAACGCTCGGGAACGGCAAGGGAATCAAAGGTGTTCGGAAGATTACTTGTATCTCAATCTCTCACCCGCGTACCGCGCACACTCGTATCAGCGGTCAATCAGCGGCTCTCTGTTCTGCATTAATCAGCAGCCGTATGCGTGCAACTGTAGAAGTGCGGTTGGGGGAGGCATAAAACATATGAGGACATTATGGGAAATGTCTGCAGTTTGCTTTCCCAGTTTGCTGGAAAATTTCCCCAGCGACTTCTCCGCTCCTGTCATTTCCCACGACCCCCTACTCCTAAACAAGGAGCAAATTAGAGGGTGACAAACCTGCCAGTCAAGCTCCTCATAACCAGGTTTACAAAAGCACAAACCAGCTGTGAGGGTCTCTGGCATTCTCCTCCAGTGCACGGATCACAAGAGGGGGGCAAAAAAGCAGAGAGACAGAAAGGAAAAGGTAGGACCATTCAAACCGGATCTTTCAGAAATCATGAACTCGTCAATTTGACGGTGGCTATTTATACAGTTAGTGTAATAGAAACAATAACAAACACACCCAACACACCAAACGTCATGCTCTTGGCAGATAGGGTACCAGTCAAAAGTTTAGGGACAGCTACTCATAGAAGACATCACACTATAAAACAGCACTCATGGAATTATGCAGTCCACCTTAAACACCTCCAAAATGGAACTTTACAAGAGGATAAAACAACTTTCAGAAGGAATCAACCGACCGACATGAAACTTGGTGGGTTGGTGAGACATGTGAGACATGAGACATGTGACGTAGGTAGGGACGGGCCTTATCGCTGTACCTGACTGACCCAACAGCCACGATTGCAGATATTGCAGATATATGCAGATATTGAGCGAACAGTGATGTCCTCCATGAGTCATCCTGCCAGCACCATTGGCAGACGGCTGCACAACGCAGGACTACATGCACACAGACCGTTACGACGACTGTCCTTAACACCACGTCAATGTCACCAAAGACTGCAATGGTGTCATGCCAGACTGTCATGGATTGGTCATCTTCAGTGATGAGACCCGTAATTGTCTTGGTGGAGACGACCAACGAATCTGTGTGCGAAGGCACCGTGGTCAACACCAAGATGAATGGTTTGTTGTCACGTGCCGCACGTGCAGAAGGCCTGGTGTCACTCCACCTCCACCCCTACCACACCATCTGCAGGAACTGTGTGAGGATATTCAAGCTGCATGGGATGGATTATCACAGGACACCATTAGGAACCTCTACAACTCCATGCTGAGACGTCTGGCATGTTGGGTTAGTAAACATGGCGGCCCGAAGCCATACCGAGAAACACTACTTCTGTATGTGTAGCTCAATAAATATTGATCATATCAGTCTAAATTTATCATCCTTTATTGTTCCTGGTAACCTTTACCTTCCTTCCCAACAGCACTGCAATCCCACACCTCCTTCTGGGCGCATACTTTGTTGATGAATTTAAAATGCCTACATGTGTGCTGTAGACCTGGTGACTCCTGGTTCCCATCACTACCACTGTAAAGAACGTATGGGTCATCCTTCTCTCTACAGCTAATCATCAGCACCTTATTGCTGACTGCAGTAAGATGATGACTACATATCAGGTTTATTTTAAGAGCATTCACTGGCTGTTATATGTATGTGTAAAGTGGCAGATGGTGTGAAATAGCGGTGGTTATTTCGGTGCTGTAATTTCTGCCCTCAGGCCCAAAATTGGATCCCTCTGTATTTAGTCACGAAGTGTAAATCCAAAA
>CM067490.1:28625926-28643426 GCA_034552555.1 Semaprochilodus insignis | reverse complement strand
AGTGAGTTAGCAGCCAGCCACCACTGGAGTAGCCAGCCAACATGTGACCCCCCGGAATTTCAGGGCGTACTTCACACACTGCCCTAAACTATGGGTCTGATGATTAATGCCCGCACCCATCTAGTTCAACCACTAATCGCGTCTGCCTTTCATAAACAGCGTCTCAGACATCAGGCAGCGTATTCATAACCATCTCATGTAGTAACTTTCGGTGAGGGAGCTTTTAGAGGGGGACGTCTGGTTCCATTCACCACTACTGTGACCAGCTCGGACTCGGTAAGCTTCTCTAGAATGGAGCGTTTCACACCAAACTGCTCAGAACGACTCTGTTTACATCTTAATGATGTTATTATGCAGAAATTCAGAAACATCAGACAGCTGGGAACGCTGGTTCTGCAGGGCATGGACTCAGATTTAGCTGAGGTCCATTTGAGCAGATTCTCACAGCAACCTGCAGGTACAGATTCCACAGCTTCAGCTGCAAAAACAGCCAAATGAGAGATTATGTTGCTGCTGCCCTCTCATTAAGGGATTGGTAGGTCAAAGGTCAGCTGTCATGACGAGCACGTTGAGTGGAGGTCCGTGACCCTGGACAGTCAGCGTTCAGGGTGGACGTTACTGATTGGATGGTATTTTCAAACTGGACTCTGCAGTTGCTGCTCTACTGTGGATGTTCTTTAAAGTGGTGGCGATGGGAACCAGGGTTCTCCATGTGTACAACACACATATAGATTTTTATCTAGATATTTATTTACTATCTAGACCACCAGTGAACCTACACGTGTCTTATGAGGTTATACGGAATGTTGATGATGGGAAAATCTGGAAAACCTGGAAACAATACGTTTTTTTGGGGGGGAACTACTTTTTGCCTCACAACGCCCTGCAGCATGTATCCCTCCACCATGAATGGAGTTTAAGGCTGAAATCTTCTCCAAACTATCATAAACAGCGTCTCAGACATCAGGCAGCATATTCACAACCACTACTGTTTTTATAGGGGGACGTCTGGTTCCATTCACCACCACTGTGAACAGCTCTGACTCAACCAGACTGAATTTCTATGTTCACAACTGTATTAATTATGTCACTAATGATCCCGCTAATAGTCCCGCTTAATCCCAACAGGATATTTGTGGAATAGGATTTTCTCTGTCCTCTCTGAAGCTCCAACAGTGATAAATGACCCTTCCACTCGATGGAGATTCAGTACAGTCTGGTTTCCATTCATGCTATGCTTTGACAGAAGTTTTAGTTTGCTCAGTCCAGGCTGTTAAGTTCCAGTCCAGCCAGATAGGGAACTGAGAAAGTGGCTCCGAGAGTTGGAGTTTTATGTAGGTTAATCCTCCACAGGAAGCCTCACTGCAGCTGAGTCACAGCTCTGTCGTACATGCCCCTGGATTTATGAGTGCTACCCGTGTAGCTACATCTCTGCATTCACTGTCAATGAGGCGTGAAGCGGCTCTGCCCACAACAGCGGCCGTACAGTGGTGTCTAAAAGGAAACACTCGGAATAGTTCACAGAGCGCACAGTCACAGTCTGTACGGTGATTTTTAAAGGGCCCACGTGCTGTATTTGTCTAGCATTAGGTGAACTTATAAAGCCTATCACCACGTACTACCAAAACTAGAGCACTTCCTTTTCTCATTCTCATAATTCCCTTAAATTAAACAGACTGCTTTTATGAATGTGCCCTTAAGACATATGTAAACAACCTCTGTTCTGACTGTCACTCGGGAGAGGCCGTAAGCCAAAGAGTGGGGTATACGTAAATGTGCTGGTTATTTGTGACATCACATAACTGCCTGTTTTTTGCAGTTTAGTTTCTATTTATGGAAGTGACATTCCAGCATCCCACTACTGGCTCGCACAGCTCATGGGAAGCACAGCAACTGTAGCAAAAGACTTCAAAGTGGTTAATAAGTTATGCTGTTGTTACGCTGTTCCATGTTGGGCCAGACACTGTACGGCCAGATGTGACCTGCCTGCGTCCCGGCTTGACCTACGCGGTGTCCACTGCTGTTGTGTTCAATAAAGAGTGTTTGTCTGAAGCCCTAAGTTTCCCACTTCTTCTGATTCACTGGCTGCTCCTTTGGGGTCAGAAGTGGGTCTGGAAAAGAATGCTGCTTCAGCAAAATCAGGGGCAAAACGGCCGAGAGGACTGAGCCCGGCCCGGGACTGCGAGGAAGAGGTGGTGCGGCGAAGACAGCTGTAGAGGCAGCGTGACAAGGCTTGTCAGCGGAGCCCGGCTTGAGGACAACAAAATCAACCACCTCGCTGGTGTCTACTGCACAGCGGCTGAGGGAGTACTGAGGGAGTGCAGTGGGGGAGTGCAGCAAGAGAGACCTTAAACCCGTAAATAAGTGGTTGTTTGATGTGTATGTGTTAGCTATGCTGTTCTGTTCTGGGATGTGGGGAAGCTGGTGCGGTATTTGTACACACCCTGAACAGACACTGTATGGCTAGATGTGGCCTGCCTGCATTTTGGCCTGAGGAGCAGGTTCTCCACTGCTGTCGTGTTTAATGAAGAGCGTTTTTGCTAAACCGCTGGTTTTCCCATGTCTGCTTCACAACTCCACATTTGGTGTCAGAAGTGGGATATGCCAGGGACTGCAAGGAAGAGGCAATGTAGTGAAGAGAGCGGTAGAGGTAGCGTGATGATGCCTGACAGCGGAGCCTAACTCAAAGGCAGCAAAAGCAAACACTGTGGTTGGTCAAGGCTCCAGTGCATAAAAGCAGCAACATCGCTAGTGTCTAAATGGGCACAGTGGGCAGCAGAGGAAGCAGAGAACTGCTGAAGGAAGAGCTGCAACTGAAGGGTCATGAAAAGTGCCACAACCGCAGCCAGAGAGACCTTAAAGCTATAAATAAGTGCCCGACCAGGGACTGTGAGGAAAAGGTCAAGTAGCGAAGACAGCGGAAGAGGCAGTACGATGATGCCTGACAGTGGTGCCTAGCCTGAGGGCAGCAAAAGCAACCACTGTGACTGGTCAACGTCGAGTGCCGGAGCTCCAGTGTACAGAAGCAGCAACCTTGCTAGTGTCTAAGGCACAGTGGGTAGCAGAGGAATCAGATAACTGCCAAAGAGAGTGCTGCAACTGAAGGGTCATGGAAAGCGCCGCAACCGCAGCCAGAGAGACCTTAAACCTATAAATAAGTGCCTGACCAGGGACTGCGAGGAAGAGGTCAAGCATCGAAGACAGCAGTAGAAGGAGTACGTCGAGGCTTCTCAGCAGAGCGCGGTTTGAGGACAGCAAAAGCAACCGCCATGGCTGGTCAATACCGAGCGTCGGAGCTCCAGCGTACACAAGCTGCAACCTTGCTAGTGCGTAAAGCACAGTGGGCGCCAGAGCTATCGGAGAACTGCTAAAGAGAGAACTGCAACTGAAGGGTCATCATGGAAAGCGCCACAACCTAACAGAGAGACCTTTAAGCTACAATTAAGTGCCCAACCAGGGAGTGCAAGGCAGAGGTAGAGCAGCGAAGACAGCAGTAGAGACGGCTCGTCGAGTCAGGAGAGCGGTGCCCAACTTGAGGGCAGCAAAAGCAACCGCTGTGGTTCATCAAGGCCAAGTATCGGAGCTGCTGAAGAGAGCGCTACAACAGAAGGGTCATGGAAAGCACCGCAACCGCAGCCAGAGAGACCTTAAACCTATAAATAAGTGCCCGACCAGGGACTGTGAGGAAGAGGTCAAGCAGCGAAGAGGACAGCAGTAGAAGCAGGAAGCGGACAGCAGTAGAAGCAGTGGGTCGAGGCTTCTCAGCAGAGTGCAGTTTGAGGACAGCAAAAGCAACCGCCACGGCTGGTAAAGACTGAGTGTCAGAGCTCCAGTGTACGCAAGCCGCAACCTTGCTAGGGTCTACTACACAGTGGACGCCAGAGGAAGTGGAGAACAGCTGAGGGAGTGCTGCGACCAGAGCAAGAGAGACCTTAAGTCATATAAAGATGCGCACACGTTGGATATGGTGTTCCGTGCTGGGCCGTGGGGAAGTTGGTGCAGTTCCACATCGAGCTCTTTTATTTCAAAATAAGGTGAGGGAAAAGCGGATTCTCCGTAATTCAGGCCCTTTGAAGTGAAAATAACTGGAAACAAGTCCATAAGACACACCATCCCCATCCAGACCTCCCAGCGCCTTCCATCCATGGAATACATTCAGCTAATTGATGTTTGTGGGTTGCTTTTGGTTGAAATCCCTCTGGATTTCCTTCCAGGAAAAAAACATTCCTTCCTGTAGTTGTCTGTGCGTACCTGCTCCAAGGCCCTGCTTAATGAGATCAGAGTGTTTGCACTGGAATTAGGCGTGAAACAGACTTCATAGGTCTCCGAATATACCTCCACCCCCACTGTAGAGAAACCAGGACCAGCAGTGGTTCAGTTTA
The DNA here is from genome assembly GCA_034552555.1 of Semaprochilodus insignis. NCBI lineage: Eukaryota > Metazoa > Chordata > Actinopteri > Characiformes > Prochilodontidae > Semaprochilodus > Semaprochilodus insignis. Next base: position 28,639,044 of record CM067490.1, on the reverse strand, counting down.
TACCAGTTAGATCCGGACAACGTTGTCTTCATTCTTACCTCCAGATTAGCTAGTAAAGGCTAACCTCGACAACTACAACTCCTGGGTATATTAGCCGTACAGCTGCTGCTTTGGATTTTGAAGCTGAAAATGATTCCTAATAACGGTAACTGTGGCTAACGGTGGCCCTAGAGCAGCCATGCGTAATAAGCCACTGGTGCAAAACGGGGATCGTGGGGTTATGTGCACTGGGTCCATTATTAAGCAGGGAACCTTCCTGTCATGAGGTCATCTTGCCTGGCTGTAGAATGGCTGTCGGAAAATTATACAGCCCTTTATTGAGGACTTTTCTGTAACATTTTGGGAGACGTATATTAATGGAACGGAGAACATTCCACTTTTAAATCGGAATCATGTTGTATTTTTAACCAATGTGTGAAAAACAAGGGATCCTAGGGGGGTCTGGGATTCCCAAACTGACCTCTTGGACTCTGCAAATGTCTCAAAATCAAATTTCTTTGGTTCCTGAAAACAAAGTTAACCCCACTGGACACAAAAATAAGACCCCTGTGACTGAAACGTACCTAAGAGTGTATAACACCTTCACGAGCACCAATAACAGCTGTGACTGGATTTGGCATGGACTGGACAAGTTTCTGGATGTAGAGCACATCAATGTTCAGACACTCTTACATCAAAGAACTGGTCAGTTGGTCCAGATTTGGTGGACGCCTTCCCTGGCGTTTTGCTGGTTGTTCCAGGTAGTCCCACAGATTTCCAAGAGGATTCAAATCTGTAGTGCAATCAGTCACATTTGCAGCCCTGTGAATGCTGGGAACTGTCATCTTGGAACACCGTGATAGGAATGTTAAGCTATAGGGGAAACCTGGTTGTCTAGCAACTCAATGTATTAACTGTGTTTCAGATTTACTGTCACCTCCACCAAAGAACCCATTTCCACATAATTAGAACACACCCAGAACATCACAGAGGGGGGGTCCAGGCAGCTTATTAACCGGACAGCTTCCAAAACTGGTGTTCTTAACTAACTAGAGCCGCAGAACTGATCTGGGTGGCGCTGTAGCAAACTGGTTCACCCATATGGTCACTTCACAGGCTAGTAACTGTAAATATGACCGGGATACCTCGGAAAAACGTGTTTGTATATCTATAAAGGACATTTCCCGGGAGTTTGGTTCAAAGAGTGAGTTATCACTAAGCCAAGTGAGTTAGCAGCCAGCCACCACTGGAGTAGCCAGCCAACATAGGACCCCCCGGAATCTCAGGGCGTACTTCACACACTGCCCTAATCTCATCAAGTTCAACCCACTAATCACGTTTGCCATAAACAGCGTCTCAGACATCAAGCAGTGTATCTCATGTAGTAACTTTCTGTGACGGAGCTTTTAGAGGGGGACGTCTGGTTACCTTCACCACCACTGTGAACAGCTCTGACTCAAGAGCATCAGACCACTGTGAATGGCTTTGTTAGGGTTAGGGTTAGGTTTGAGGGTTTAGGGTTATAACTCTGATGCTCCTGCAGCTTCACTCAGTGACAAACGGCAGCAGTTCCAAATCACTCTGCTTTCTAATATTCCAGCATTTTATAGGAAGGTCAAATCCCGGCTAACGAGCACATATCTTTCAGGTTACCATCCAACTCAAACACATGCCAAGAAAAAGGCCTGGAAACCACATGATCCTCACAAGGCTGGATACACTCACTTCACCATATCGACGCAGAGCGCGTAGAATCCAGCTTTCCAGTTCTAATCAATATCCGCACCCCTCCAGAGACAGCACGGAACCACCGTTACAGCTCGAACAAATGGCCTGCTACGTTTCTCCGATTTCAGGCTGGAACCGAAGGAATCCGCGCGCTCGCCACGAGCCAAGGCCTCATCCATTATTAACTCAATTTTATTACTCTCCTTTTACGGCTATAAAATCGAATTTATGGTTTGTTTCCCCTCCGAGAGTCTCCAGCCCTATTGAACTGCTATTGAATTGCTTTCTTTCCTCGTTGTAGGAATGATAAAGCCGGCTCCGGAATCAAAAGACGGCGGCGAGGGCATCTCAGAGGTGAAGAGGGAGGGAGAGGAATGAGGAGGGAGAGGAGTAAGACGAGATACGGGAATGAAAAAGAGCGGGCTTCTGGAGGAAAGTCATTTGCGGCGTCTCTCGAGCACGGTTCGCATTCATCCGACGAGACGGGGCGAGACAATTGAGTTGTAGGAGGTTGTAGACGGCAGGTTTTAATGAATGCTATCAGGAACACTCAGAGTCCTCAGTCGGAGAACAATGCCTTCGCTTAATAACTCCGAAGTCGCTCAGTAAGGGAACGTTTTTGGTTATTGGGGTCTGGTTTCTGGCTGACGTGGTCTCACCGCTTGCCTTCTAAATTAAAGGTCCCATATGCTTTATTTTACCTGTACTGTATCTTGTAAACCAAAAACCACCACAGTTCATTTCTGCAGGGTCGTTTTCCAGCCTCTCGTTACTGATGGCAATTAAACAGGCTGTTTGTGTTACTGTGCCTTTAAGGCAGATATATGCAAACGAGCTCATTTCTGATTGGCTGTGCCTGCCAAAGCAGATCTAGGCTGAAATGCTCCTTATAACTTTAGAGTGAGTGGGCGGGGCTAAAATACTTTAGGCTGTAAAATACATAAGAAGCTGTATGTTACTGTGATTTGATTACAGGGAAGGGTGTTGTTAGGCATGACGCGGAGTATAACCTGCTTCCCTATCACAGTAACGCACGGTTCTAGTGGCTTATTGCTTTTATAAAATGATGGACAACAACAATATGATAAAATACACTATTTGTCATCAAATTATTTAAGTTATTACAAATAATAATCAATGTAAACAAGTACAACACCGGGAAATGTAGTTCCTTTAGGGTATAGTATCAATGCTAAGCAATCAGAGACCAGAACGGTCACCCATCACTGTATATTATAGTTCTTCCCACACTGGGGACAAATCTCAAACCCCTCCTGGCTCCCTACATAGTGCACTACACACGCCCTGCTCCCTACATAGAGCACTATACCTCCCTGCTCCCTACATAGTACACTATGCCTCCCTGTTCTCTACATAGTGCACTACACCTCCCAGCTCCGTACATAGTGCACTACACCTCCCTGCTCTGCACTACGCCTATCTGCTTCCTGCACTGAGCACTACACCTCCCTGTTATCTACATAGGGCACTATACACGCCCTGCTTCCTACATATTGCACTATACACGCTCTGCTCCCTACACAGTGCACTACACCTCCCTTCTCCGTACATAGTGCACTACACCTTCCTGCTATCTACAAAGTGCACTATACATGCCCTGCTTCCTACATAGAGCACTATACATGCCCTGCTCCCTACATAGTGCACTACACCTCCCTGCTCCCTGCACAGAGCAGTACACCTCCCTGCTCACTACATATTCCACTATGCCTCCCTGTTACCTGCACTGAGCACTACACCTCTCTCCTCCGTACATAGTGCACTATGCCTCCCTCCTCCCGACACAGTGGACTACACATCCCTGCGCTATACATACTGGACTACACCTCCCTGCTGCCTACATAGTGGACTATGTCTCCCTGTTCTCTACATTGTGCACTACACCTCCCTGCTATCTACATAGTGTAATATACCTCCTTGCCCCCTAAATAGTGCACTATTTGCTATCTTTGTTAGCCTGTTAGCTAGCTGACCAACTGAGAAAAGGAGCTAATCATCCCGTCAGTTTAAACAGAACCAGGTTCTTACTTCATTAGTACTCCCGGTGCATCATGTGAGCAGAATCACAGTCAAAGATTATTCTACTAACAGCACAAGGACGTTTCCTGACGTGCTAATATGTGTGTTTGAGGCATAACAGTTGGTGTATTACAGAAAATACATTATTATTTCTCTAATTAAGGTGGTTATAATCATAATACACAGCTCTGATGTTTGCATGTTCACTCCAGACTGCGTATACAATGTGGTCTATAACACGTTTCTCCTTCAGGCTGCATTTGAAATGTATGAACGCTGTTGCAGAAACAGTATGTATCATTATCATTAATATTATCTGTATTATTAACTGGACATCAGAGGAGGAATATGAGGAATTTAATCCTTTAAAGTGCTGCGAGAGACAAACGGAAAAGCTCAAGGTCACAACGACAGGCGAAAACATGGAGGTATCAGTCTGGGGGACAGAAAGAGAATTCCGGTTAAGCCGAGAGGAAATGGATTGTGGAGGGAGGGATATTAGTAACCGGAGAAGGAGGAATACCAATTACAGCCTCTCGGTCTGCTCCGATATTCAGGGTTTGACTCCTCTCTGAAACAAGAGCCGCTTATCACTGATCCAGGAATACTGGAGGAGGATCCCTCATCGTCTCCCGCATGTTAAACTGAGGAACGTCTCGGGTGGCAGGAGCAGAGCCGCACACACACGAACCAGGGGTCGTATAAACACACCGCACGCCTTACAGACACATAGACATATTAATAATAATACAGCACATATATATTACATACATCATCACTGTGAAACCTGACCTCTCCATTTAATAGTCTATTTACAGTTATATATAAAACATCAACAGAACCTTTCTGAGGAGGAGGGACAGAGAGACAGGAAGGAGAGGGAGAAAAAGAAAAGAGGAAAGAAAGAAAGAAAAATCACAAGAAAAAGGTAAACTGAGAAGAGAAAAGAGAAATAAAGAGATCGGAACGAGAGAGACAGAACGAGAGAGAGAGTGAGAGACAGAGAAAGACAGAAAGACAGAAGACAGAGAGAGATAGAGAGAGAGACAGAATGAGAGAGTGAGGTAGCGAGACAGAGAAAGAGAGAGAGACAGAGAGAGAGAGACAGAGGACGAGAGAGAGACAGACCGAGAAAGAGATAGAATGAGAAAGAGAGAGAGAGAGAGAGAGAGAATGAGAGAGAGAGAGAGAGAGAGAGAGAGATTAATATGTATGGGTAAGAGTGATGAGTGTCTGAGGGGGAATGATTAACAGGCCTCGTGGGGGGGATGGAGATTAAAGTGAGACGGCTGGAGTCTCAGAGTGTGACCTGTAACAATGAAGGACACGATTCAGTAAATCCGTCACCCCCCCCACCCCACACACACACACGCCACCCGCATCCGCACAAGCCCACGCCAGCCACCTAACCCACCCAGACCCCACTAATAAACGGAGTCACGTTCCCTCCATTACCTACTCCTCCACACTGATACAGGACAGTCCCTCAGCTGATCAGATACGCTTCAAGGGCCGCATCACGGAAAACGAGAATTTCTGGACTTCAGAAGAACTTCATGTAGTATGTAAACCCAGTTAAAGTCTACAACCGCTCACTCTCCAGTCCACACAGTCCAAACACTGCAAAGCAGCACGTCCTGAAGTCCCTGCTTTTATGATGTCACAAAAATCAGCGCAGGTGTCCCGTCGTTCTCCATCCACTCAGGTTGAAGACATAAGTACTGTTTTAGCCTTAACTACTTTTAGAATGAGGCACGATACAGGGCAGCCAATCAGAACAGAGCTAATTTACATACACACACACACACACACACACACACACACACACACTGTATGCAAATGAACTGTGATGCAGTGAAGCGACAGTCTAACTGCCTGGATCAATCAGAGACACCTGACCACACAGACATGGGGGTCCGAGGACCCGGTACGGCAAGGGACAATTCCCCTTCAATCTACTGCTTCCTGCTAGGCTCTTATATCAATCCTATATTTCAATTCTGCATACTCTCTCCCTCTCTTCTCTCTCTCTCTCCCTCTCTCTATCTCTTTCTCTCTCTTCTCTCTCTCTCTCCCCCTCTCTCTCTTTTCTCTCTCTCTCTCTCATGTATGATCTAGACTCCTCCATCTTCCATTCACACCTTCTCTCTCTTACATGCTCCTGCACTCTCTCGCTCCGTGTTCTCTCTCCCTCTTTCTCACCCACAGACGCGTACTCTGCCCTCTGAAGGTCAGCACTGCCCTCAGGTCAGCGCTGATTATCTCCTCATTGATCTGTCCTGTGAAGGCGTCCAGCCTCAGTCAGTCAGTCGTCGTCCTTTCTGACCAAGGCCAGACAATTTGTAAAACCTCCTCACACCGTTAATTACATTATTAGGTACATAATTAATAACATTTATACTTGATTTACACTCAGTATGAACTGGTTTCACTTTGTTCTCTGTGTTTCAGTGTCAGGCCTCATTCATAAAAACATCCATCCTGAACATCCATCCCGAACATCCATCCTGAACATCCATCCCGAACATCCATCCTGAACATCCATCCTGAACGTTACAGTTAGCTAAGTTACTGTATTAGATAGAGCAGTTGGACAGGTAGCTAAACTGGCATATTAGTTAGCTAAGCTGGTGTATTAATTATCTAAGTTGGTATTTTAATTAGCTGAGTTGGCGTATTAATTAGCTACGATGGCGTAGTAATTAGCTAAGTTGCCATATAAGTTACCTAAGCTGGCATATGAGCTAAGCTGCTATATTATTAAGCTAAGTTGGTGTATTAGTTAACTAAGTTGGCATACCAGTTAACTAAGCTGGCGTATTAATTAGCTAAGTTAGCATATTAGTTGACTTTCTGTATTGGTTAACTTATTAGTTAGTTAGCGTATTATTAAGCTGACTTGGTGTATTAGCTATGTCAACAGTTAGTTAGCTAAGTTGGTGTATAATTTAGCTAAAATAGCATATTAGCTATGCTAGCATATTAGTTAGCTAAGATGGTGTATTAGTTAGCTATGTTGGCACTTTAGTCAGCTGAATTGCGTTGTCAGTGAATTTGCTGCATTAGTTTAGATGGTATATTACTTAGCTAAACTGACATTTAAGTTGGCATATTAGTTAGCTAAGCTGCAGTTGGTGTATTAGCCAAGTTGCTGTATTAGTCAGCTATGTCGCCGTTGGTTACGTTGCTGCGTATTAGTTAGCCAAATTGCGATATTAGTTAATTTATTACATTAGCTAAGATTGTCGTAACATAATTACTTGCCGTATTAATTACTTAGCTGGAATATTAAAGGAATTATAGTTGGCTAAGATGGTGCTTAGCTAAACTGACCGGCATTTTAATATCTGTTGTAAATTCAAATAAAACAATTAAAAGGAATGTCATTTACCAGCTTCTAACTTCCCTGTTTAATCTAAAACGGGCCAAAATGCTCATGACCACAAAACTGAGCTCAGTGCTAATGTATTATTAGGAATTACTTTGGGGCGCTAGCAGAAATGGGCATAATGTAAGGGTGCCTTCTTCTATATCCCTTTTAATATACAGTATATTTAATATAATTTTATATGGCTCTCTCGTTTTTCTTGTTATTTTAATTACACTTAAGTGCAGTATTTTTCTTTATATTAACTTTGTGCTTTAATTTATGTGCAGCACTTTGAACTGCCCTTGTGTATGAAATGCGTAGAGTAACAGCACTACAGCACATTCTAGAGCAAAACGCTTTGAGTAAACATGCTGTGCTGTGATGGATGTTTGCAGATTGACGTAACACCAAAAACAGCATTAAGACTTTAGAAATGTCTTCTTGTTGTAACAGCCTCGGCCTGTGGTGTAAACTCTGACCAGTCTGAAGGACAATCAGCAGACTGCTGCAGAATTAACAAAGAAACAAACAGACTGCGGTGGAGGTTCTGTCCTGACGTGGGCCATAAAAGTGTATTTTGGTAGAACGGAGCTGCAGATAAACACAGGTTCAGCTGAATGACCATAGAGTTCTGGACTTTAAATAGCCTGGATAGTTGATTTTCTCCTGTATGTGGGATTTGGCTTAAACGGCTGGTTTCACTTTAGTGCTTCCACACGGAACAGCAAAACACAAGCCTAACATTCTTGCACTGAAGCAGCTTAGCTGGTCTTTCCTCACAAGCCTGTATTATGCTGTGATCATTTATTTGACCATCAAATCTAATGAGAAATTGCAGAACAGACTCAGTGTATACCACAATACCTACATTTAGAGCTTAGAGTTATACACTCGACCTAATGAGAAACTGTAGAACAGACTCAGTTTATACCACAATACCTACATTTAGAGCTTAGAGTTATACACTCAACCAAATGAGAAACTGTAGAACAGACTCGGTTTATACCACAATACCTACATTTAGAGCTTAGAGTTATACACTCAACCAAATGAGAAACTGTAGAACAGACTCAGTGTATACCACAATACCTACATTTAGAGCTTAGAGTTATACACTCAACCTAATGAGGAACTGTAGAACAGACTCGGTTTATACAACAGTACCTACATTTAGAGCTTAGAGTTATACACTCAACCTAACGAGAAACTGTAGAACAGACTCGGTTTATAGCACAATACCTACATTTAGAGCTTAGACTTATACACTCAACTTAATAAGTAACTACAGAATATAAAACCCCAAATCTAAAAAGTTGGAACTGGGGAAACAAAAGGCTGGAAAAGTAAGTGGTACTAATAAAAACAGCTGGAGGAGCAATTTGCAACTAAGTCACATGACTGGGTATAAAAAGAGCATTTTAGAGAGGCGGAGTCTCTCAGAAGCAAAGACCAGCAGATGTACACCAATCTGCAGAACATTTCCAGAAGTCATTGTCTGTGAGCACAGTTCGTTGTGCAGTCCACAAATGCAAGTTAAAGCTGTATTATGCAAAGACGAAGCCATATGTCAACACGATCCAGAAACGCCACCGACTTCTCTGGGCCTAAGCTCATTTAAACTGGACTGAGGCAAAATGGAAAACTGTTCTGTGGTCAGATTCAATCAAAAATCAATCTGAAATTCTTTTTGGAAATCATGAACGAAGTAGAGGAGACCATCCAGCTTGCTATCAGCACATAGTTCCAAAGACTGCATCTCTGATGGTGTGGGGCTGCATTAGCGCCTATGGCGTGGGCAGCTTACACATCTGGAAAGGCTCCATCAATGCTGAACAGTATATAGAGGCTTTAGAACAGCACATGCTCCCATCCAGACCACGTCTCGCTCAGGAAAGGCCTTGGATATCTCAACAGGCCAGTGCCAAACCACATACTGCATCCAGCACAGCTTCACAGAGGAATAGTCCGGGTATTGAACTGACCTGCCTGCAGTCCAGACCTTTCACCAATAGAACACATCTGGTGCATCAAGAAACGTGAAATCCGGCAAAGAAGAGCCAGGACTGTTGAGCAGCTAGAATCCTACGTCAGACAAGAATGGGACAACATTCCTCTCCCAAAACTCCAGCAGCTGGTCTCCTCACTTCCCAGACGTTTACAGACTGCTGGTGAAGAAGAGGGGATGCTACACAGTGGTACACACGGCCCTGTCCCAACGTTTTAGAGATGTGTTGCTGCCATCAAGTTGTAAATGAGTTAATGATGTTCATGAAATGATAGAACGGCTCACTTTCAGTCTGATGTGTTTAATGTTCTACTGTTAATAAAATACGGGTCTATGAGATTTACTAATCATTGCATTCAGCGGCCCAAAATGCTAGGTTGTATTTTATGAGGCAATTTTGTTTATTTCAAACATTCCTTTTTTTTTCTTTATTGATATTCCGGTTTTCTTTCTGGGGTTCCACTGAACACGAGGCGGCACGTAGCACAGACACATACTCTGAAGAAATCGATGGAAATTGTTCATTAGAAGTTCGTTCTGTCTTTAGAAGTAATTTCAGCTCCAATCGCACGTCTTACAGCCGGAGAGAACACACAGCCGGCACGTCCTTAATGCCCTTTCCCCCAACGCCAGTTCAATTACTGTACTTTAACAAAGTGGAAAATCCATACTCTCTGATCAGAGAGCCTGAGCGGAGCGTTCCAGAATAACAGGCCCCCCACCGAGGCCCAAAACACAGCAGGAGGAAAAAGCACTGCAGAAAGAGAAAGAGCGCAAACAACCACAACAAACTCTGCTTTGTTTCGTCCTCCTTGAGAGAACAAGAACAAGCTGCCTTGAGTTCAGTCTGTATTCATCATATGCACATGAATACCATCGCTGTCATATCAAAGACTCATAACTTCATGTTTCCATACTATCTGAAAAGCTGTTCTTTACGACGTGGGAATATGTCAAGATGAAAAGTGGAGTGATATCTGGCTACACTGACATCCATTAAGGTTAAAGGGCACCTTTCCGCCTATTTAAAGGAGCAATATGTAAAGTTGAATATATTCCAAAATGAACTAAAATTACACACAGAATGTGGAGAAAGACCACCGTGAAGATCATCCGAACTATTTCAGACCAAACCACTGTGTTTACATCTCAAACACTGAATTATGCATCTATGGATTATTTTATGGGAAAACAAACAAATCACATTCAAATCTAGTATATTCAATGCAGCACAATTTTTAGTGTAAAAAACGGTCCATGATGATTTACCTCAATTCCAGGCAAGCAAATGTATTCCGAGCGAGCAATAATAGCAGCCCGGGAAGAAACACACAAACGGGCAACCAGGCAGAATTTATGGCCTGTTAGTGGGCGTGTGATGTCCACCATGTGTCGGTCAGCAGTGCGTCTGTGTGCACTCGTTTTTGTGCATTTTGTAGATGAAAAAATTCTGACTTCGCAGTAAAACCAGTTAACGTTATAGTTCATACTGGACCTACAACATCCTGCTCACTTTGCGTTCCAACGAAACGTGAGGCCATTTCTTCCTGGCCTCTGAAGCTCTGAGCAGGAGGTTTAGGACAGTGTTTAGGCCTGCAAACGTCTGTTTACCAGCAGGTCATTCTGTGGAATGTTAATAACGTCTGGTTTAAATCTGTATATGATAGGAAATTAACTGTTCATTCATCACTTCAAACAGATTTCTGACGATAGGAGGCCTTCATGTCATTTGGAGCGGCCACTCATCATGCGGTGCGACCAATAATAGAAGTAACTGTATGATACTGTGAATGAAATGCACACGGCTGAAATATTGATCACTGATGCAGTACGCTTTAGTTAATGCCTTTTCAGAAACAGTTTATTAGTTTTACGTGCCTTGAAGAAAAATGAGTCTGTTCAGCACATTTAAACTATGAGATCTTTATTTGCAAATACTCAAAGTAATGCAAATACTTAAGTAGGGCTGCCCTCTAGAAGTCGACGAGTCGAATCGCCAGTCGGAGACCCTTTAAGTCGACTGACAACAGTGACAAGTTTTTTTTCTCGTAAAACAGACAAAAGCTTACAAAATGCACAAGAACTTTAAGAATTTAAAAAGACATTTTAATAATTATTAAAAGGGGAATAATAAATATATATTTAAGTTCTAACTGGGCTATGACGCATGCTTGCTAAAAAATTAAATCCACGTGACAACGTGCGCTGGCGGTTCATCGTTGAAGGGAGCTAAAGCTGTGAAGCTGAGAAACACGGGCGGAACGATGTCTCAGAAAAAGTCTGGAGGAGCTTTTGAAGAAGAGAATCTGAACAGATTAAAGCTAATTCTGCTCGTCATTTAGTCAGACATCGAACACTGCTTCAAACCAGTGAGCTGACTTTCGTTTTAGACATAATGGCTGTTTGTGGTGAAGGAGAAAACGGACCGAAGACGTTTGTTTTATTATAATTCCATTATTTTAGAACCTAAATTACAGATATTTTTATTTATTCGTTTACAGCTAAGATTATTTTTATTTAAAGATAAGTACAGTCACTTAATATGCCTGCCGATAAACGAGAAATAATTATTTCAGCGCAGGTGATATAATAATTAAACGGTTCAGGTCTACTATTCTTCTTTTCATCTAAAAATAATTTAAATATTGACTAATTTGGTTTTATTTAGGAGTTCATTATTTATGAGAGATGAAAGACGAAGGGTCATCCTACTGAAGAAGCTGTTAAAAGTGAAATTTCAAAGACAGACTAGAAGCGCTAATTTTTAGCATAAATACGTGCTCGCTGCCCGACGCTATACTTAAATCAGGCTCCAGTTCAGATCGTTCATCATATGCCATGTCTCGTTTAGTTCAAAAATATGTTCCTGTGACTCTGCTGACTTTCTAAATGAGGAGGACATCAGATCTGAAACGTATGCAAATTGATTTACTGATTACTAGACAATGTATATGGAGAAAAACATGAACGAATAGTCGAATCGTCGGCCAGGATGGGAAAATCAGATTCGACTGACAAAATTCTGAGTCAGGTACAGCCCTATACTTAGGTAGGTATCATTACTGCAGACCTGAAAAGAAGTGTTAAACATTATAATATAAATTATATTAATATTAACTTTAAGATGAATCACGGTCACACCAGACTTTCGATGTTTTAGAATTAGAACCAGAGAGAAACTCCGCATTGAACCCATCCGTGCAGTGAAGCACCCACACACTAGGGGGCAGTGGCCATAGCATAGCCATACCAGATAAGAGGCGCTAGCTGAAATTAGCATCATCACAGACGGAGGTGCTTTTGTACGACCCCCATGTCCTGAAAAGGTACTAAAACAAACACGCGTGTAGTGGGCTGGCGGGACTGCGGGATGATCGCTGACCGCTGGCTTGGAGTTTTGTTGACTCCACTGTTGCCAAGTCAACCAGCCAGAACGTGGAGAGCATTCAGCAGCTCATCCGAATCCCGGAGCTCTGCTGATTTATCTGTTGTGCAATTCGGCCCAAAGATTACAGCAAACACAATCAGTCTCGGTCTCCACTCAGGCACTCCCCTTCCCCCCTTCAGAACACTGCTCAGCGCCAATTAAACCCAATCAGAATCAGAGAGGCAGTAAGAGCGGCGCGCCAAACACATTCAGAGACACAAGGACAATCTATTTCTCCTTTCATGGCTGGCAGGTTCTTCCTGGCTGGGAACGTGGTAATGAATATATTTCTGTCTGTTAACTTTTGTTCCTCGGGAAACAAGCCAGAGAGCAGCGGAGGGAGGAGAGATGTGGTACACACGCTACGACGCAGTGCGAGGCCAAATGGGTCTGGTCTATGTTGGCGGGTGTGTGGAGCTGGGTGTAGAAAGAACGGTGGTGTACAGTAACTCAGTAAGTGTAATGCGTTAGTGTACTGTAAGTAGTGTGTTGGTGTACAGTAACTCAGTAAGTGTGATGCGTTAGTGTACGGTAAGTAGTGTGTTGGTGTACAGTAACTCAGTAAGTGT
>CM067490.1:28584313-28621001 GCA_034552555.1 Semaprochilodus insignis | reverse complement strand
GTTCCAACATCAGTAACTGACCTCACTAATACTCAATCAAATCCTCACAGCAATGTTCAGCATCAGTACCTGACCTCACTAATACTCAATCAAATCCTCACACCAATGTTCCAACATCAGTATCTGACCTCACTAATGAGAAAGTGAGAGACAGAGGGAAAAGGTTGAGAGACAAAGAGAAAGTGAAAGAAACAGTAAGACAGAAAACAGAAAGAGAAAGAACATTAAACAGCAAAAGAGAAGAAAGAAGAAGAAAAGTGAAGGAGAAAGAGAATGAAAGATAGAAAGTGAAAGACACAGACAAAGAGGGAAAGGCAACAGGATTAGACATAAGACAGGAGAGAGAGAGTAGACGAGAGAATGAGAGGGAGGATGAGAGAGAGAAAGAGAGAGAGTATGAGAGAGAGAGAGAGAGAGAGAGAGAGAGGATGAGAGAGAATGATGTTAAAGAGGTGAAGCTTTATCTATACAGATTACTGATACTGCCCACCTCGTCACACCGGAGCACTACAGCAGCAGGACGTCTGACGAGCGAGAGACCACCTGCTTCAACAATAAAGACCCCCCATTAGCTTCAGTCCCGAGAAAGGAAAACACTCTGAGCATCTGCACACAGCTGGACACTCAGACCAGCTGCTCAACAACATCACAGACAACTCCAGAACACTGTATCACACTGATGAAGGGACAGCTCACCAAACTAGTCAAATTTAGACTAGCTGCACCCAGAAGGAGGTGTGGGATTGCAGTGCTGTTGGGAAGGAAGATAAAGGTCACCAGGATCAATAAATGGTGATAAATTTAGACTGATATGATCAATATTTATTGAGCTACACATACAGAAGTAGCGTCTCTCAGTATGGCGTCGGGCCGCCGTGTTTGCTAACCAAACATGCCAGACATCTCAGCATGGAGCTGTAGAGGTTCCTAATGGTGTCCTGTGATAATCCATCCCAGGCAGCTGGAATATTCTCACACAATTCCTGCAGACGGTGCGGTAGGGGTGGAGGTGGAGTGACACCAGGCCTTCTGGACATGTGACATGCAACAAACCGTTCATCTTGGTGCTGACCACGGTGCCTCCACACACACGGATTCGTTGGTCGTCTCCACCAAGACAAAAGCGGGACTGAAGATGACCCGCTGCCATTCTGAGTCACTCCATGACAGTCTGGCACGACACCATTGCANGCTGCCATTCTGAGTCACTCCATGACAGTCTGGCACGACACCATTGCAGTCTTTGGTGATGGTGACGTGGTGTTAAGGACAGTCGTCGTAACGGTCTGCGTGCATGTAGTCCCGCCGTCTGCCAATGGTGCTGCACTAACAGGATGACTCATGGAGGACATCACTGCTCGCTGAATGTCTGCAATCGTGGTTGCTGGGTCAGTCAGGTACAGCGATAAGGCCCGTCCTTGCCTACGCCTTGAGTCATTTGCATGTCTCACAATGTCACCAGGTTTCATTCCTGTGGCTTGATTTCTTGATCTTATCTTGATTAGCGATTTACTTTCTACTATTATTGGTAATTCTGTTATTAACAGTCAATAACAAACTAGACTACACTATTCCGCTGGTGTTTATTAGGGCCTGATATTATACTAGATTTTGCCCAGCCCCCAAAAACACATCACCCCCACCCCTCCAGACTCCCCCAGACCAGAACAATGAAGTAATAATCCACGATTCATTTGTCCTCCGCCCAGACTGTACTCCACTCCCTCGCTCTCACTCGCATAGTTTCCCGTTTCTGGCAGGACCGGGCTGTCGGGGGAAAACGGGAGTTTNCCTCCAGACTCCCCCAGACCAGAACAATGAAAGAATAATCCATGATTCATTTGTCCTCCGCCCAGACTGTACTCCACTCCCTCGCTCTCACTCGCATAGTTTCCCGTTTCTGGCAGGACCGGGCTGTCGGGGGAAAACGGGAGTTTCAGTTCTCTCCTTTCCCAAACAAAACTTTTTCTTGAGCAGCTTCTGGAGGCCCCACCACCCCCGGCCCACTGAACCTGGATTACTGACTGGAAACGGAGCAGAAAGGAAGGAGATAAGAGCGGCAGATAAAGAACCTCTCGGCTATGAAGTGTTTGTGTTTGTCTTTCTGCCCTCCGTCCCTAAACTCAGATTAACCTCAAGGTCCTTTCAAGATCAAGTCATGCATTTTTTTTTTGGCCTTAACGCACCACCGCAGCCGCTAATCAGAGTCAGATACGCGCCACTGAGCACTGACAGCGTTAAGGCATTCCCTTCTCTTTACCTCTGTGTGGATTTACAGGCAGAATACGTCCACCGATACAGTGCAGCATTAGTGACTCCATGTCTCATCTGGCCACCGATATAACCACACCCACTCACCCAGCCTTCACACTGTCACTGATATAACCACACCCACTCACCCAGCCTTCATACTGTCACTGATACAACCACGCCCATTCACCCAGCCTTCATACTGTCACTGATATAACCACACCCACTCACCCAGGCTTCATAGTGCCACTGATATAACCACACCCACTCACCCAGGCTTCATACTGCCACTGATATAACCACACCCACTCACCCAGCCTTCACACTGTCACTGATATAACCACGCCCACTCACCCAGCCTTCATACTGTCACTGATATAACCACACCCACTCACCCAGCCTTCATACTGTGACTGATATAACCACACCCACTCACCCAGCCTTCACACTGTCACTGATATAACCACACCCACTCACCCAGCCTTCACACTGTCACTGATACAACCACACCCACTCACCCAGCCTTCATACTGTCACTGATATAACCACACCCACTCACCCAGCCTTCGTACTGTCACTGATATAACCACACCCACTCACCCAGCCTTCACACTGTCACTGATATAACCACACCCACTCATCCAGCCTTCACACTGTCACAGATATAACCACACCCACTCACCCAGCTTTCACACTGTCACTGATATAACCACGCCCACTCACCCAGCCTTCACATGGTCACTGATATAACCACACCCACTCACCCAGCCTCACATCCACATTCAGTGCAGGAGGCCCCACATGTATATCCCGAAGTGGAAGGTTCTCTAGCTTCCATGGGATACCAAAGTGCATCTGTTAACCCCACCACACCGCACACAGCGCTTCACCTGGGCTCTTGAGCTTCCTAACTGGACCCTAGAGAACTGGCACCATGAGACATGGTCTGATGAGTCATGGCACCAGTTTTCTGAAGCTGATGGTAGGATTTGTGTGTGGCACAAACCCCATGAAGCCGAGGACCCCAGTTGTCAACAATCCACTGTGCAGGCTGGTGGTGGTTCCATACTGGTGTGGGGTGTGTTCTCATGGCATGGGTTGAGCACACTGGTCTGCCTAAACACGTCACTGATCAGTGCCCTCTACGTTTCACTGCTTGGTCACCATTTACAGCCCTTCATGGACTTCATGTCCCCCCACAGTGATGGGGGAGAATGCACCGTGCCACCGTTCTCTCTCCCTCTCTCTCTCTCTCTCTCTCTCTCTTTCTCTCTCTTTCTCACTCTCTCTATCTCTCTCCCTTTCCACTTTCTCTCTCTCTCTCTCTTCCCCCTTCCACTTTCCCTCTTTCTTCCCCCTTCCACTTCCTTTCTCTCTATTCGCCTCTTTTCTGCTTCTCTCTTGCTCTCCCCTTTCTCGCTCTTGCCTCTTTCCCCATTTTTTTCTCTCGTTCCTACTTGTCCATTTATTCCTCTCTTTCTCCATCCCTCCCTCCCTCTCGTCTTCTCTCTCTCTCTGTCTCTCCTTCTCTCTCACGCTCTCTCTCTCTCACTCTCACCCCTCACAGTGTGAATCATTCTTTGCATTCCTGAAGGAGACACAAGGGAGACTCCTGACACATACACACACGCACACACGCACACACACACACACACACACTAAGGCTGTGTAATGTGTCGTTAGTTAAAGGTGATATACTGACATCACAGAGAGCTGCTAAATGCATATGAGCCTCTAACCAATCACAGTGTGCTGTGAGCATCCTGACCAATCAGCTCCAGATAAGTTTCTGCGTGGGGTTAAATGAATCCAGCAAGAGCTAATTAAAGTCAAATTGGCATAAGATAAACTGAATCATGTCACCCTATAGATTCAGCAGTACTGCATTTGAATACACCCAACAGCAACAGACTCATCCATACTGTGCAGCCCACATGCACAGGCTGATGGTACAAACACCATGTCATCCTGACACCACCATGAAACTCTTTCAGGTTCAGCCATTCTCTACAGTGGTGGTGATGATGGGAACCAGGGTTCTCCATGTCTACAACAGACATATAGACATTTTATTTACTGTCTCAACCACCAGTGAACCTACACGTGTCTTCTGAGTGTTATATGGAATGCTGATCATGGGAAAATCTGGAAAACCTGGAAATAATAAGTTTTCTTTGTTTTTGCCCTCACAACGCCCTGCAGCATGTATCCCTCCGCCATGAATGGAGTGTAACACAGTGTTTGAGGCCTAAAGAACAATGCAGCAGGCAGCATATTTATAATCACCATAACTTTCTGCCAGGGAGCTTACATGTCGTTAAACTCAGACGTCTGGCTCCTGCTATCTGTAATTAACAGCATTCCTGCGCGCTAATTCCACATCACGCGTCCTTATTTAAACCAGTGGCCTTTACACACTGCAGCAGCACCAGGCCGTATCCCACAATCCCCGGTGCTAATGTCATTTACTCGTGTTCCAACACAGAGTTCACACACTGCCGGGAAAAACCTACAGCCTGGGAAAGCTAGCTGACCCTACCCTTCACTGGACTCATCACGCTTTAGTCCATGAGTGCAGTTCTGTAGAACCACTCTGGCATTTGTTCCGACAGAGCTCAAGCTGCAGGCACAGCTGACATTGCTCAAGTCTGTAATTCAGAAACCATTCAGGCTGTCTGCAGCGCTTTTGCTTTGCATGTAGTTACTGAATAATAAGCCTCGGGATTTAATAAGCTGGAGAATAAGAGCTGATTACTGCCTGCTAATGTTAGATAGCTGAGGCATCTGGTAATGAACAACTATGAAACTGTAAGGTTACTGAAGTTAGTGCTGATAGATCAGACTGTTCTCTCAGAAATGGTTTAGCCATGGAAATAGGTGTAGAGTAACCAAGGAAATGCATAGCATTACTGTGGAAACAGATGTACAGTAACTATGGAAATAGGTACATTTACCATGAAAATCTATGTACAGTAACCATGGAAATGGGTATACCATAACCATAGAAATGGGTAGCGTAACCATGGAAATAGGTAGTTACCATGAAAATGGTTGTACAGTAACCATGGAAATGGGTGTACAATAACCATAGAAATGAGTAGCGTAACCATGGAAATAGGTAGTTACCATGAAAATGGTTGTACAGTAACCATGGAAATGGGTGTACCATAACCATAGAAATGGGTAGCGTAACCATGGAAATGGGTAGCGTAACCATGGAAATGGGTAGTTACCATGAAAATGGTTGTACGGTAACCATGGAAATAGGTAGTTACCATGGAAATGGTTGTACAGTAACCATGGAAATGGGTAGTTACCATGGAAATAAAAATTTAAATGGTTGTGGAATAACCATGAAAATGGTTGTAGTGCAACTACGGAAAAGGGTGTAGCATAGAAATAAGATGGAGTTGGAAGTAGGGTGACCATGAAAATGGGTGTGGCATAGGTTTAAAAATGTGTGTACAGTAACCTTTGAAATGCACATAGCACAAGCACTGAAATGGGGTAGCAGTACCATCTAACTGGGTGTAGCATATCCATGGATCTTCACCTAAGTGTAGCACAGCCTCAGAAATAGTTGCTCAGTAACAGAAGAACACTATGTGTAGGATAATCGTGAAAATCAGCGTAACAGCGTTGATGTGGGTGTACAGTAACCATGGAAATTGGCATTATGCAGCCATATATATTTATACATACATGGCACAATCAAACTGAGTGTCACCACAGAACAGAACCAGATTCCCCCCTCAGCGAGATCCCTCTGAATTGCTGGGGGGGCGGGGGGGTTAAACTGGACTAGGACAGAACCCTGCTGTCTCACCGTGACTCTCAGTGCCGTCAGAGGAGGAACTGAAGGTGGCGTCATCTGCTGAACTGCTGCAGGCGGCTGACCTTCTGTTTATAGAGCCCGTAAAATCAGACATCAGACAGATTTTCAGCTTTCAGTGAGGAAGAGGAAACTGCTGCCGGCTGGAGGACTGAGCCGTGACATGACTGCACCTCACCGCTCCACACGTGCGCACACACAGTTACATGTCCTGTACTGTGCAATACAACTGGGCCTTATAAACGTTTGTTACACTTCTGTGTGTGTGGTGGGGTGAGGGTATTAGTGTGGGGGGTATGATTTGGGCGGGGCGGGTGTATTATTGTATGTGTGTGTGTGTGCCTGTGTGTGTGTGTGGTGGGGGGTATTATTGTGGGGGGTAGTAGTGGGTAACCTGCACATCTGTGAAAGCTCAGTTAACACTGAACACATTCTGAAGAATCTATGCTGCTTCTAGACGTCAATGAGTATTACAACATGATCAACAAACACTCGGCATGTGTTACAGCTGCATGGCCGTGTAATCAGGGTGTGCGGGTGCTCAGACGGCTCACATTAAACCTGCAGTAAACAGCACGGTACACCAGTACACATACGTGTGTGTGTGTGTGTCTGTGTGTGTATATATATATGGGTCTCTGGATGTGTGGGTAATATAATCTGACTGATGAGGGTGGGGGGGAGAGAGAGAGGTAAGAGAGAGGAGGGTGAGAAAAAGAAGAAAGGACAGAGAAGAGAGGAAGAGAAAGGGGATAGAGAAAGAGCAGAGAAAGGCATCAAAAGAGTGAAGGTGACAGAAAAACGAGAGAAAAGGAAGTAAAATGAGAGTAAGAGAGAAAGAAAGAAAAGAAGGGGGAAAGAAAATGAGAGCGTGGGTTTACAGAGACAGTGAGTGAAGAAGTAAAGGACAGGAGCGGATCCTGTAGGTCAGTACTGAGGTCATATTAAGCTACAGGAGCAGAGAGGAGGAGCAGAGGAGGAGGAGGAGGAGGAGTGCAGGTAAACACATCTGCTGCGGCTCGTTTCCTGGTATTTGGAGTCGGAGTGAAAGGAAACAGAGTCTGTGTGTAATTCCCTCATTATTCAGCTTCACCAAACATCTCCAGCTCTTTACCAGCAGCCTGAGAGATTTCCACCCCCAATTAACCCAGACGGGGGTCACAGACACTTAACCAGAACAAACACAGACGCAGACCTGGGACATCTCTACACTGACCATCAGCTGACCAACAGCTCAGTATATCAAAATGAAGATTTCATGATGAACAGAATTACTTCCTAAAGAATCAAACTGAATTATGGTGAAATTTAAGGTTCTATCACACAGTTAATCATTTTCTAAGGAATCAAATCCTGGTCAAACTAGATGCACAAAACTGAACGTATCTAAAGAATCAAATTGAAGTGTGGTGACACTTGAAATTTCATGATTCACTGAATCATTTCCTACTGAATCAAATCACATCTAGGTCAAATTTAGGATTACCTGATGCATTGAACCATTTCCCAAAGAATCAAATCACAAATTTGAGATTTCATGATTCACTGAATCACTTCCTAAAGAATCATGTCATGGTCAATTTTGAGATGTCACGATCCATTAAAGCACTGTCTAAAGTCTCAGGTCATACTGACATTTGAGATTTCATGATAAACTGAAATATTTTCCTAAAGAATTAAATCATGGTCACATTTGAGGTTTAATGATCTAATGAATCGCTTCCTAAGAAATCATAAGAAATCATGGTGAAATTCGAGGTCTCATGATCCACTACATCGTTTTCTATAGAATCAAGTCATAGTAAAATTTGAGATATTTTGATCCACTGAATCATTTCTTAAAGAATGATATCAAATCTTGTTCAAAGTTACGATTTATTCATTTAAGACTTCATGATCCACTGAATCATTTCTAAAAGAATCAAACTGGGCTAATTTTGAGATTTCATGATCCATTGAATCATTTCATAAAGAACTGAATTGTAGAAGAATCACACTTCAGGATGAACACAACTGTTTCCTAAAGAATCATAACTGATTTGTGGTCAGAGGTTTAGAGTTCTACTTCTCACTCATCCATCCATCCATCCATCCATCGCCTCACCTCCTACAAACTGTATCCCTCCGGCGACTCGTCCGATGGTGCGCGAGATAAGGTCAGTAACGCAGCAGCCCATGATAGCGGTCAGTGCCACCAGCAGCAGCAGGCCACAGCCTGTCCCCGTCACCACCGTACAGATCCTCCACTCCAGGCTGGGAATTCCCTGGAAGGAGGCATATCGTCCACACTGCTCCAGCATCACCGTGCCCCCACGCACCTCATCCAGCACTGGGTATGAGCACCGCCGGAACGTTCCGAACGAAACAGGCTTCCCCATCTGAGACCCCAGCAGCCAGTAGGGCATGAAGAAGCCGACACAGGACGCGGCGGCGCACAGCAGCGACAACAGCGCCCAAATCCCACCCGCACACGTCAGGCTGGAGCCCATCTCTCACCTACAATTCAAACCACAGTAACAGTCCTCAGTGCCATTTCTAGTGATTAACTGTTATTATTTTGGGGTGTCATTTTATTCGTTTGAGCTGTTTGAGCTCCTGGACGGCTACTCTGACCTCTGACCTCAGAGATTTAGCTGCTTATTTTAGACCAAAAGGAGCCAAAATTGGGCCTAACAAACTCTCTTACACGCCAGCACGTTGGTCTGATTCTCAGTTCCATCTTATGTTGGATGGTTTAGCAGTGGTGCCTGAGCTACCACGTAAAGTGGAACTGAAAGTTTCACCCTCGTACAGTTCCACTGTAGACGCTTGGTATGCGAGGGGGATTCTGCAGGGAGCCGGAATTTAGCACGGCACTTTGTCCCTATGTCTAAAGTCATCTTCCTAGCTCACAATAAGCCATACTGAGCCTGAGCACTGTCACTGAATCCCTGGGATGCAGTCTGAGACAAGTTTTGGGGGAATGTATTTCCAGACAAGATTCGGGTGACTATTGACTTCTAGTGTTTCTTAGCAGCGTTAGCACTCGTCCGTGATTGGACAAAGGAAAAGTTAACCTAAGGATAACATTGGAAAATATCGGAAAAAATCAGGACGTTCGAGTGACTAAATCACTGTTGCTCCCAGAACCTCCATGGTAGCTCCAGCACCAAGCCAAAGAAGCAAGTGTTGGACTCCAGACATGTCTAAACTGATGGATAACATCTGAGATAAACTCACCAGTTCAGGCGTGCGTGTGTTCTAGGCTCTCATAGTCCACATTTCCTGTGTGTGTGTGTGTGTGCGTGTTGGAGTGTTTGTGTCTCACTCTAACTCCAGCTCCGACCTGTAACAGAGAAAAGAGAGCAAGAATAAAGACCACACACCTTCCTGGACACCTACAGTGGAGCATCTGACTTACTATGTAAACATGCATTGTAATGTATCTCTGCACGTCAACTGCATAGAACCGGACGTGAACTATGTAGATGAGTGTACTCCTATGGGTTCTGTATGCACTTTTATGGTGTGTATGTCTGAACAATTCAGTGCAAAAAAAAAAAAAAGAGTTCAGAATAACCAAAAGAGTCAAACTGAATCGAATCGTGGTGACAATTCACTGAATCATAATTGAATTGACTCATCACAGACTAATCAGATATTTCTTCCTCGGCCCCTCAAAACAATCTCTTATTGTCACTGATAGATCATCACTGTAGGGTTCTGTAGGGTTCTAGGTTTGTGCTGTGATAAACTCCTTACAGTGCTTACTGGTGTCACTGGTTTCACTGGTATTCAATACTGTATATAATTGGAATTCTGATGCTTTTCATGTGGCTTTTGCGCTTGTCTTGCTATCCGGTGTGGACCCGAGGAAGATGGGTTCCCCTTGGTTCCTCTTGAGGGTTCTTCCTCTTGCTCTAAGGGAAGCTTTCCTTGGCTTGCTCATTGGGAACTTGGACCTGGATGCTCTGTAGAGCTGCTTTGTGACATGGTCTGTTGTAAAAGGCGCATAGAAATAAACCTTGACCTGACTTGACTTGTGAGGTCACAAAGACCCATAAGGTAGTTCTTCACTTTCTCCTCTTTCCAGCTCACAGGTGCTAAATAAGATCCTGATGGCCCAAAAGTTGAAATATCTGGAAGACAGGGATCCCGGGACATCTGGCGTAAAGCAAACAGCATTCCACAATAAGAATATACCAGCAGTGAAGCATGGTGGTGGTGGCCACCAGTGTCAGAACCTTAAACGGGCCTTTATAAGTCTTCCGGTGTGGCTTAATTAAAGCAATTATGAAGAAGAAATTCCTCTGTAAAAGCTGGATGTCTGGTTATGGGAAGCATATGTTCACGGCAGGTGGCAAACGGGTGGCACAACGACTGTAATGAAATGATCATCTGGGAAATCTGTTTGATGTTTGTCCTCATGTTCTCCATGCATCCCATTACATTTTGCGCAAGGCCCGGCAAACCAGTATGGACAAACAGAGGAAATCAGTTTGGGAGAAGGGGAATACTTATTACTATAGCAATCAGTATATATTCCCATTGTGCATACAGTGCAATAAGACTAGCCGGCTAGTCAGAGACTGAAGACAATCTGGAGGACCAGGCGGAGATACATCCTGATAGAGGAATCTCCAGACTTCCATTTCCCACATCTCAGCCAGGTAAGCAGCACCTCTGCCACCGGGCCAGGTGTGTCCAGAGCTCAACCTTGACGGAAAAGTACCCCTGGGCTCTGAGGCTGGACTGAAAGCCCCCGGGTTGGATCTCCAGAGTCATGGTTGATGGGCACTTCAAACATCAGCCCATTTTTGTCTCCCAGTTTACTTTTATCCATAACTGTGCAAACACGGCTTTTACACGGATTCCCACAGAATTCCACATAAACAGCCTGTTTCCTGTTTCCCACCCTCTCACGCTCCCGGTGAAGATCCCATGCATGTGAGAGCTGGTTAAATATTGACACCTTTTATCGGTCAGTGCGAATCAAAGCTCTCCCGGTGGCATCAGTGACAGTGCAAAGTGAAGCTCAAGTTGGCTTCTTACTCCTCGCCAGCTAAAGGCGCCAGAAACTGCTGCTCCATTTAAGGTGGAACGGGGAATTCCAACAAGAAGCCAACTTCAGCCTTCAGTAGGAAGAAGAAGAAGAAGAAGAAGGAACAGTAGAACATCTTACATGTCTCGTGTCCCTCGCGAGCGTCGACTTCAGATAAAAGTTTTCGCCCCTCCGCCGGTTCTCACTGCACGTCCTCCGCGAGTGAACACCGCGCGCCTCCGCCTGCGCGTCCACGCGCCCCTCCTGGAGTAAAAGGAGTGGTAAAAAAAAAAGAAAAGAGGGGGCGGTCTCTGATGCCCCGCCCCCTACTTATTCACCGTACTGTGCTATAACCTCACTGCAGTACCAGAGAGCGCAGCTAGAGGGCGACAGGGGGAACGGAGTCCCAAATGAATGGAGCCAAACGCTGAACACCTGCCTGGAGAGCAGCTTGCTCTCATTTCTGGAAATTGAAACAGTTCATTTTGTCCAGGCAGTCTGGAATTGCTTCATCAGAGGGGAATTCCCATCAAGTTCTTCACGTTTCTGCATAATTAGTCAGGAGACTCTTTACAGTGGTGGTGATGGGAACCGGGGTTCTCCATGTCTACAACACACATATAGACACATATGAATCTAAACCACCAGTGAACCTACACGTGTCCCTTGAGTTTACATGGAATGCTGATGATGGGAAAATCTGGAAAACCTGGTTTTCTTCAGGGGACTATTTTTTGCCTTACAAGGCCAAAACTATCATAAACAGCGTCTCAGACATCAGACAGCGTCATCCGGCTTCGTCGTCAAATTTCCTGGTCTACCTTAAATGGTGCCGCAGTTACATTCTGATGCCTCAGGCAACTGCTAATAACTGCTGCATGATTTAAGGTGGAATGTGGAATTTCAAACATTAAACTGGATATGTAGCCTGAGGCACCAGAATGTACCTGCTGGGCTATTTAAGGTGGAGCAGGGAACTTTAAACAAGAAGCTGGTGAATAAGAAGCCGGATGTATGTAAGAGTTATTTTCTGACCTGGGTCAGTACAGTACAGACTGACAACCAAACTTTTCCTAAAAGAGGGATCAATAGTCTATGGAAAACTGTAGACGAAGGAAATTTAAGTATATAAAAGTAATTCTGGACATTTAGCACTAGCTAATGCTAACAGCTGAAGTAATGTATTAACAGAGATGTAATGGTCTAGATAATTCTTGACGTTTAGTACCAGCTAACGGTAAGAGCTGAGGTAATGTATTAACAGAGACACAATGTTCTAGATAGTTTGCACCATTTATCCCCTGCTAACACTAAAAGCTGAGGTAATATATTAATGGAGATGTAATGGTCTAGATAGTCGTTCCCGTTTAGCTCCATCTAATGCTAAAAGATGGGGTAACATATTAACAGAGATGTAACGTTCTAGATAGTTTGCACCATTTATCTCCGACTAACACTAAAAGCTGAGATAATATATTAATGGAGATGTAATGTTCTAGATAGCTCTTGACGTTATTGGGGCTGCAGGATATATTAACACCGTTAGCGTGTTAGTTGGATGTCTGTAAAATGAACTCCATCTGATCAGCAGGTGAGAGTATAATAAGAGAATGCGCACTGGCGTCAGGACACGCCCCTGTGGAAGAGGGGGCGGAGTCAGCAGTGGCTCATCATGATTTAAAGGAATAGACGCTTGGAAGAGGCCGTTCTGAACATGGCTAGACAGGAGAACCTGTGCGGTGTTAGCATGTTCCACTGAGCACACATTGAAGCTGCGAGGCAGATCAGAACCAGCTGGAGGGCTGACGTGCTGTTCCTTCATGCTTTTATGATTTTTTTGAGACACACAGATGTGATATTCCGCCATATGCTTTCGTATATGACCCGTGTTCCACCATATTTTCACCACTGTTGGGGTTAAGTGGAGTTTAATGATGGCTCTGAGCGGTCAGCAGCCGGTCAGACTTTGTGCTGTCTGCGTCTGTGTTTATCTCACTCTGCTGGGCTCGAGCTGAATCTGTTAGAAATGCTGAAATGCTACAGGAAAGGCTTTCAGATAGGAAAGGGTCATTTAGCCGCTCGGTGGACCGCGGTCCTGATGGAAAGAGCTGGAGAACAAAGCCCTTCAGAAATGCCTCCAGTTCCTGCGATTCGGCCTGTTAATGTCCATCAGCCGTGTGGCCCCTGAGGACGGGAGCATGCAGCTCAGATGTGGAGATGTGGCCTGACGAGGTCTCTGTATGTAGTATATGTATATATAACTGGTGTAAAGGAAATGTGTCCAGCAGTGATGCTCTAATGTCTGAATCCACCGTGCTGTAAATGATAGCAGCCCATATACCTGCTACCTGTTAACCAGGCGGATTTCTATTCGTTTATCAACCGTTTCTCTTATTCAGCCATATGTGTGTTCTGTATGTAAAACCGGCACTGCTGGCCAGAGCAAGGTCAATCTCTCTCTGTCTCTCTCTCTCTCTCTCTCTCTCTCTCTCTCTTTCACTCTCTCTCTTTCTCTCTCTTTCACTCTCTCTTTCTCTCTCTCTCTCTTTCGCTCTCTCTTGCTTTCTCTCTCTATCTTGCTCTCTCTCTTTCTCTCTCTTTCACTCTTTCTTTCTCCCTCCCTCTCTCTTTATTCTCCCTCTCTTCTCTTGTCTCACTCTTGTCTCACTCTCTCTCTCTGTCTCTCTCTCTTTCTCCCTCTCTCTCTGTCTCTCTCTCTATTCTCCCACTCTCCTCTCTCTCACTAGTTTTCTCTTTCTCCTTCTCTCTGTCTCTCTATTTTCTTTTTTCACTCCTCTCTTTCTTTCTCTCTCACTCTTTCTCCACTCTCCACTCTCTGGCTGTCTAACTGTCTTTTTTCCATGTCTTTCTTTCTCAACTTTTGTCTCTCTATCTCTTTGTGTCGTTTCTCTCCTCTCCTACATCTCGGCATCTCTCTTTTTCTCTTTAATTTGCTTTCCTTTCTCTCTCACTCTCTCCTCTCTCACCCGCTCTCTCACACACCTTTTCTCTCCCCATCTCTCTCTCTCTCTCTCTCTCTCTCATAATTGATTCTGATCTTGTCGTGCTCTGCAGGGGTGGTCTGATCATTGCATGAAAGCCAATGAGTGGTCAGAGGAAAGGCAGTAGTGTCTCGTACAGGGCTGCGGAGGCTGAGACTGTGTAGAGAGCAGGGGAAGCGTTACTGACCAGAAGGACAAGACCCGTCCCGTATGCAAACAAGCGTCTAACCAATCACAGCGGGCTGTGAGCGTCCTGACCAATCACATCTCTGGATAGGTTTCTGTAGGTGTTCTGATCAAAGACGTTATTCACATAATCCAACAAAATAATGGAAGTCAGTCTGTAAACACGGCACACTATCACTTCTCTAAAGAAGAGAATTCTAGCAGACCAAGCCAGAGGTTGAGAAATCGTTCAGAGTCAGAACTGTTCACAGTGGTGGTGAATGGAACCAGACATCCCCCTCTAAAAGCTCCCTCGCAGAAAGTTACTACATGAGATGGTTATGAATACGCTGCCTGATGTCTGAAGTTTGTAAAGTTTATGAAGTTTAAACTCAAAAGTGGATCTTAAATGAGAGATGTTTGGCAAAACCGAACACTGCATTCCAGCACAAGAATCTTATCCNATGTTTAGCAAAACCAAACTGCATTCCAGCACAAGAATCTCATCCCAACTGCGAAACATGGTGGTGGCAGTACCACGGTTTGGGGCTGCTTTGCTGGACCCGGATCGTTGGATGTAGGAGTTCTGAATTCTGGGCTGAAGACCAACAGAAGGTGGACCAAAGCTTAGTTAAGGCAGAAGACAGGAGGCATTTTGCAATGGCTGAAATAAATCCAGACCATAATCCCACAGAAACATTGTGGAGAACCTAAACGTGGCATTCATGCAAGAAAGTCCACCAACATAACAGAGCTGATTGGGTTCTCTTACTGAGTGCTCTTTGAAGTGGTTATGAATATGCTGCCTGATATCTGAGACGTTGCTTTAAGGTACTTTTGGCCTTAAACTCCATTCATGGTGGGGGGATACATGCTGCAGGGCGTTGTGAGGCAAAAAATAGTCCCCCGAAGAAAACGTATTATTTCCAGGTTTTCCAGATTTTCCCATTATCAGCGTTCTATATGATACTCAGAGGACACGTGTAGGTTCACTGGTGGTTTAGATCAATAAAATGGCTATATGTGTGTTGTAGACATGGAGAACCCTGCTTCCCATCACCACCACCACTGTAAAGAACATCTGAACCATCTCACACGAAATCTCACACATCTCACACCCACTCTCAGTCACTCTGTTTGGGATTTTGGGAAGATCTGTGCATCTGTAAGCACTATAAGTAATCTATAAGCAGCAATATAATCACAACATGACTCTAGTCATGCATGTACGATAATAGGAGGACAAGAACACATGACAAAGTCCGTCTTTATCACACTATGAATTATTAACCAGACAGTCATAACATGCAGATCTATGAGATTTAATCTGGTTTAGGAGTTGCTGCTTGAATGTTTGTAAACACTTTATTACTTTGTGAATTTGATCTTCTTTTAACGCATCATAATAGACAAAGAGAACCCAATAAACAGATAACACAAACTCTCCTATAGCTTTTCATTCATTCATTGAGCAAAGTGGTCCAACAATAAATGTCTTCGTAAGTAAAAGTATGTTAACCTCTACAACGACCAGTTTGGTGGGGGGGATAATGAGGGTCAGGAGGGTCAGTCAATTGGATGACCATTGGATGTGAGTGTGGCTGACCATAAAATATCAACCTGAGTCTCCATCATCAAAGTCTGGCCTTTACAACACACATCTGTTAGCACATGTCATACTCATGTCAAATGACCTCAGAAAAATAACTCTCTTATTAGACTGGAGGAGGTTCCAAAACTGTTTCTGACAAGTTTGGACTCCACTGATCCACTGTCAGGCAGATCAAACAAAAATGACTCAGGCGTATAATCATCTGGGAGATCGCAAAGAACCCCAGGAGAACATCTATTCCTCTAGGCCTCTATTACAGTGGCTAATGTCAGCGTTCATGAGCCCACCATCAGTCAAACACTGAGCAAGACGAGTATGTGTGGAATGACAGCATGGAGAAATCCACTCCTCTCCAGGAAGAACATTTCTTCTTGGAGCCAGAAGACCTCTGAAATAAAGTACTGTGTAAGGCAAAAATAGATCCTTATGGCTTAAATAAGAATACAACATTCCAACATCCCAACTGTGAAACGTGGTGGTGGCAGTATCGTGGTTTGAGGCTGCTTTTTTGCTGCTTTTGAACCAGGTTTGTTGGATGTTCTGGATGGTATCAAGAAGAACAGTGTTTGGGCAAGATCAACAGAAGGTGGACCAAAGATTAGTTAACGTGGAAAATATGTTGCATTTTGGAACGGAGTCAAAGCCCAGACCTTAATCCCATGCAAACGTTGAGGAAAACCTGAAGTGTGGCGTTCATAGAACAAAGCCCACCAACATAACAGAGCTGAAGAGCTCTGGATGAAAAAAGAGTCACCTTGTGTGTTTAAGGTGGTAGTAACGTCAGGCTCCTGCAGATGGCGCTACACGGGGATGATGGGGCTATAAATCCCTGCGGGGTGTGAGTGATGGGATCCATAGATTGGAAAGAAGTGCTACAGTGCAGGGAATGTCTCGTTCCATGTGTGGAAAATGGCTCCAAAGCAGATGTCAATGATGGGCTAAAAGGAGGCCATAGTGTGAAGGAAGTGCTGAATCTGCAGGTGTATAGAAGCGTACGGTCATACGGGTCTACAAGCAATGGCACAAATCCTAGTCTACAGGGAATTCTCATTGGAACTGTGCCAGGGAAGGCATCCACCAAATCTGGCCCAACTGCGGAATTCTTTGATGTATAAGTGTCTGAACATTGCTGTGGCCAGAAACTTGTCCAGTCCATGGCAACTACAATCACAGCTGTTATTGGTGCTTGTGGAGGGATTACAGTTTATTAGGTACGTTTCAGTCACATTTTCTGTCCAGTGAGCTTAAAGAAAGTCGAGTCACATTATTATGACCACCAGCTAATATCCAGAGTTACCGCTGAGCACGGAGTGACTCAGTAAGGTCCTGGTAGGTTGTCACAGGTATCTGGAGCCATGCTGACTGCAGTGCATCCCACAGCTGCTGGAGGATGCGTGGAGGATGGTCCATAGAGGCAACACGATGATCGAGGTGGTCCCACAGATGCTCATTTGGGTTCAAGTCTGGGGAATTAGGGGTACAGGGTGGTACTTGGAAGTCTTGGTCATGCTCTTCCAACCAGTGTTGGACATTTCTAGTTGTGTGACATGTTGCATTGTCTTGCTGGAAGATCCCATCCACCTCAGGGAAAAATGGGTTGAGAGTGCCTTCCACATGGATGAGTGAGAATGCCACCAAAACATGACTTCCTATATGAGCTACGCTCTGCTGCTATGTGTATAGCTATTATAATCCCTTACATGCAGCATCTACATCCCTCTGGTTAATTTATGCATACTGCAGAAGCACTGAGGGCCCCAAACATGTAAAGAGTTAATGAAGTGTAATCAGCGTCTAATAAAACTAAAGAACTCCGACTGAATGCTCAGTGCTTTTGGCCTCCCAGTGGAGCTGCATTTCCATCCATGGCCGTTCATTACAAATTAAAACACACACAAAAAAAAACGAAGCCAGAAACACCATCTCCATCTGCTCCACTCTGGTGGCTTTTCCCTCCACAATTATTCAAAGCGACAATATGTAATTTCAGCCGGCCTAATTATATTAGCCTCCGCCAGCATAATTAAGTTACAAGCTTGCAAATGATTCCTGCGGTTTACGCAGCTGGAATTGATGAGCTCAATTTGCAGCGGCTCTGACGCTCGTGTGCTTGGTCGGCTGGACACTGCACCGGTCAAGACCTTCCGGTGGTGGCAGAGGGAGTGCTGGGTGCAAGATAAGAGAGTGAAGAAAAAGCGAGGAAAACAGCAGAAAAGTAAAGGGAGGGTGATCTTTTCCGCACCACCAACAGCGAATCCCTTCAGCGGTTCCTGTTTTCCTCCTCAGCAAACATAAAAGCAACTACAACCAAAACAACTGCACGCTGGTAGTTCAGTGCTCCCGTTCCTATTCTGGAAGCCTCAATGCAGATTGGCCAGTGTTTGTGTGCTGGTAATGCTCCTGAGTTCATCAGTGAAGCAAAGGTGAAACAGTTTCCGGTTTCACGGAAAACCACAGTAGAATTCCGGGCAGTTAGGATTACCGCTTCAGTTTTAATGAACTGATTATCGTGCTTTGAAAAACTCCCGTTGTCCACCATACTGTCCACTGTTAGAAACAGTCTCCCAGCCATGGGAAGCATGGCGGAAGGCGGTGACGGTGCTCCAGAGATTTTCCAACCATCTAAAGCCCCTTTTGGATGGGATCAGTTTTACATGGGGAGCTGAGATTGCCCTCCGAAAACACGTGCTCCCACCAACCAAACCAGTCCACCCAAAAAAACAATCCTGTGGGGAGCGTCCTGTGACCATTGTCCTGTGATCACTGATACAGTAGAGGACGATGACCACCTGTCACATGGGGTCAAGATGAGGAGGCACAATAAAAACGCAAGGATTTAAACCAAAGAGACAGAACAAAACCAAAGAGGCAAAAAACACTAAGAAATGCTTAACCAGGTTACAAAAACAACCAACATGAAGACAAAACGACTGACAGGGAGACAAAACCAATGGACAGGGAAACAACTGGCAGAGAAACAAAACACCAAGCAAGCACAAAGGGAACCACAGGGAGTATAAGTGAACAAGACCAAAAAGGAACACCTGGGAAGGGGCGGAGCTACAAACTAGGGACAGGTGAGGGGACTGACAAGGGGCAGAGACAGGAGGAGCCAAAGACCAAAACAAACAGAAGCACATGGAACAAGACAACAAAAGGCACATGGAAGTGACAGGACAAACAGAAAACCAGAGAAAACAGGAAAACAGGGGCTAGACAGGACGGGACACCACCTTATAACCCACTCTGATTAGGCCTTTTGCTCATCTGAATGTGAGTGTTGTACGTCGTACATTACCTGAGGTTTACCACAGACCTAAACAACCCACGGTATCTGTGCCATGCACAATGGAACTAAAACTCCTCGAGCTCCTCAATACCATCCTCAATCCTCCATACTGACGCTGGAGTACACCGTCGGTAAAAATGACTGACATGGTGCATTCAGATGGGACTACAATCACTAAGGAACTCTGGTAACTATCCAATACATTATCTCACCTCCACATGGAAAACTAATCCTGTCCGGATAGGGCTTAGGAGCTTGAGACGGAAACTTGATTGGAGATGGTCCCTCCATCTCTACAGAACATGCTAAAAGAACATCACTGTGAACTGCACTTATAAGTCCTCTTCATGACCTCCAACCAGCACTTCATAGCAAATATGTTCTGATGAAACCACAGAACATGTTTATCAGGGGTTCTGTAGATGGAACTCCAGGCAGGATATTTCAACCACCCTGTCAAAACCACTCCTACCAGCATTAAAACCACAAGGCTGAAGTTCAGCTTTCTATTCTCCAGTTTTTAGTTTATATAGACCCATTCCACCTTAAATGGTGCAGTAGTTAGTAGAACACCTCAAGGGCCAGAAAGTAACCACTGCAGCATTTTTAAGGTGGACCAGGTGGACCGTGAATGAGAAGCATCCGAATGACTTCAGCCTTGTAGATACAATAGTCTGTTAGTCTAAATGGGGTAGTAGTGATTATTATTCTGATTCTGAACTGAATTAATATTAAACACCCATTAAAACGTTTGAACGCTCTCATGTTTGAACCTCTCATAGCGCCACCTTTAATGTTAAAGCACATCTGATATGGTTTTCATATGAAGGTGCTGTTTATAATTATTCTATACTTCATGTTGTTATCAGTCAAGTTTATTTATATGCGCCTTTTACAACAGATGTTATTACAAAGCACCTTTACAGAGGATCCAGGTCCAGGCCCACAATGAGTAAGACTCAAGGCCGACACCAGATACAAAAAAGGATAGGAATTTACTATGATAAGCAATATAGAATATAGAATAACTGATAACTGTTAGAGTCCTATGAGAGTAACAATGAGAAACAGACCTTTTCCACGTAGCATAGGATGGCATGAAGCTCCATGGTGGGTGAACTAGTCAAAAATGAAGGCAGGCAGTGGCACCCAATCAAGGCAGATGAAGCCGCAGCATCAGAGCGCACAGGATGGGCAGTAGCTCCACGTCAGAGCGCACAGGATGGGCAGTAGCTCCGCATCAGAGCGCACAGGATGGGCAGTAGCTCAGCATCAGAGTGCACAGGATGGGCAGCAGCTCCACTTCAGAGCGCACAGGATGGGTAGTAGCTCCACATCAGAGCGCACAGGATGGGCAGTAGCTCTACATCAACCTGCACAGGATAGGCAGTAGCTCCGCATCAGAGCGCACAGGATGGGCAGTAGCTCCACATCAAAGTGCACAGGATGGGCAGTAGCTCCACATCAAAGTGCACAGGATGGGCAGTAGCTCCACATCAAAGTGCACAGGATGGGCAGTAGCTCCACATCAGAGTGCACAGGATGGGCAGTAGCTCCACATCAGAGCGCACAGGATGGGCAGTAGCTCTGCATTAGTATTATATTGTTTATGGTATATACAATAAGTATAGTGTTATAATGCTGCTAACAAAAAGAGCTGCTAATTTGGCGCTAGCAGATGAGCTATCGTCTCTGCCTTTACATCCAAAACATGGACTAACAAAGTCTAATAGAGTGCACAGTCAGTGGACAGTGAGGGAACACACTGTTTAAAAACTCTTTTTTCACTTTAACTGTGCATGCTGGTTGCACATTATGTCAATAAAAGCTCATTTCAACATATCATCGTTGTGCAATGAAAAACAAGTA
Organism: Semaprochilodus insignis; assembly: GCA_034552555.1. Classification (NCBI taxonomy): domain Eukaryota; kingdom Metazoa; phylum Chordata; class Actinopteri; order Characiformes; family Prochilodontidae; genus Semaprochilodus; species Semaprochilodus insignis. Next base: position 28,599,962 of record CM067490.1, on the reverse strand, counting down.
AAATGACTAGTTCACAGGAGGGGGCAAAAACTAATTTAACCTGAATGTAAGTCAATGGAACCAGACATTTTTCCAAGCAGCTTTGGGCCATTTCTGTTGGTCCGTTCCTCATCTTCCTCTTTCTTTGGACAGTGAAGATATATTAGTCTGCATTAGTCCCGATAGCAGAATGGGCTGCATGTTAACAAAGTTAGCTCAGGTTTAGGTAAGTTAGCCACCTAGCACACAAACCGCTGGAGCAATGAAGCTTAACAAGGCCCACAGTCACTTTAGCAGAAGTGGACACTCAGGTTGCATATTAATGTTAATTAATGAGACATCAACAAGAAGATAAGCTGGGACTACAGGCCAGCTTTAGAGGACAAGTAGCACAGTCTGTGTGGTAAAGCAGTGCTCAGTCTCTGTCTTAGCACCTTGATGACACATTTATGTTCTTCATAAATGACATCATGCCGCTGATGTAAGTGTGAAGTGAAGCTGATGTCCTTCGCTCGGCTCAGAAAAGAGAAGATCAGCACACCTGCTGCTGCTATCACGCTTTCTGGCCTCAGGGAGTGACACGTAAGTGTTGAAAACACACTCACAGGCAAAGCTAACTAGCATGCTAGCATGACCTTCAGCCTCCCAGAACCAACAACAGGATAAAAGTGTTCAGTTTCATGCAGTTTCATATGCATATGACATACTTTCCTTATATTCCCTCTCTGTATGGGATATTGCTATGATCATATAACAGCAACACACTAACGATTCGGCGCTGGCTGAAGAACATTCCAAAACCGTAGAACCAAAATAACCAGTCTGAATCATAGGAGAACATTCCAACAGGTTCACGATGACTATACTGTAAGTAGTGTGTTGATGTACAGTAACTCAGTAAGTGTAAAGTGTTAGTGTACTGAAAGTAGTGTGTTGGTGTACAATACCTCAGTAAGTCTAATGCGTTAGTGTACTGTAAGTAGTGTTTTGGTGTACAGTAACTCAGTAAGTCTAATGTGTTAGTGTGCTGTAAGTAGTGTGTTGGTGTACAGTAACTCAGTAAGTCTAATGCGTTAGTGTACTGTAAGTAGTGTGTTGGTGTACAGTAACTCAGTAAGTCTAATGTGTTAGTGTGCTGTAAGTAGTGTGTTGGTGTACAATACCTCAGTAAGTCTAATGCGTTAGTGTACTGTAAGTAGTGTGTTGGTGTACAGTAACTCAGTAAGTGTAATGTGTTAGTGTACTGTAAGTAGTGTGTTGGTGTACAGTAACTCAGTAAGTGTAATGCGTTAGTGTACTGTAAGTAGTGTGTTGGTGTACAGTAACTCAGTAAGTGTAATGTGTTAGTGTACTGTAAGTAGCATGTCAGTGTACAGTAACTAAGTAAGTGTAAAGTGTTAGTGTACTGTAAGTAGCGTGTCGGTGTACAGCAACTCAGTAAGTGTAATGTGTTAGTGTACTGTAAGTAGTGTGTTGGTGGACAGTGATTAAGAGTCTTGTTCCAGAAATGATAATAGGACATTAGAGCCACAATAAATCCTGCTACTGTTACTCTCCATACTTAAGTATACTTGAAGGTAAATACTTTAGTACTTTTACTCCAGTGGAGGTCTAAAGGGAGGACTTTCACTGACACTGGAGGAGTACTTTACCTTGGCTATCTCTACTTTATCTCAACTACATGGCTAGTGTACTTCACCTACCCCTGGTCACACCTTCATATTTAAAAGTAGACTAGTTTCGTTCCAGTTGTGGCCTTGTTTTGCACTGTAGGCTGCATTAGTGTGTAATGAACCGCCATCTAGTGGCCAGAGTCGGTATTACAGCCACAGAAGCCAGAGTGAAAACAAAAAGAGCTTTTAAAATAATAATGTAAGTGTCCAAACAGATATATCATTTATCATTATAGATGCTGAGCAGAACTGTATCCTGTATTTGCAGTTTAAGGCCAGCTAATCCCTGACCTTCCTGTTTTGATCCTGTGTGACATGTTGGGTAAAAGTCCTTTCCTTTCTCAGAACCGAGTGTGTTATTATTCATAAACAAGTCTGATTCTTCTTCGCTGTGCTGGTGTGCACGCATCCGGGGCTGATGCCGTTGCCATGGAGATCCATCAACTCAGAAAGGAAATAACATTATTTTATTTTGTCTCGTATAAACATTCATAAAGAAGCAGCTGGAAGATGAAACATGTTCCGGATTCAGGGAAAATGATTACATGCAATTTGGCCCATGAGCCAACCTTTGGTTGCTGTTCTTCATTCTCTGTTTGGGCAAATGTTAAATCTGCATTATAAAGAACTGAAAGAGGGTTTATATAATGCTGCTGTAGCCCTTCAGGCTCAAATGCACCGTGTGTTTGTTCCTTTCACAGGTTTCCAGGGACAAACAGTGAGGAACAGAATGAAAACAGGAGCAAAACTGGTCAATTTTTGTTGCGCATTTATGAAATCTGTTATCATACGAGGCTAAAGTGCTTTTCTGGAGGGGGGTAATGGTATTATCCTGGTACAACTGTGGTAGAACAGTGTCACGTTTGGTGTTTAGAGTGAGTATCAGCTTGAACCTTAGGCTTAAAATAGTTATTAGTCCTAACAATACACTCATCATCAAAACAATAGCTGCTCCCAGAAGGACTCAATGGACGGGAATGAAACTTGGTGGGTAGGTTTGACATTGTGAGACATGCTAATGATTCAAGTTTCATGCTCAGCCATGCATGTGGCGTAAGCAAGGACGGGCCTTATCACTGTACCTGACTGACTATCTAAGGTCGTTCTGTTGCCTGTGCTGACCATTCTGACTCGCGTTGGTGTGTTGGTAGCATCCTTTCCCAGTGAAGCACGCCTCAGAGAACAGTTCAAAAGTAATCCAAGAGTTGGAGAGGGGTTGAAATCGTAGGGCTCCGGGAATCAGGATGATCTTATCGACGTATTGCGCATCATACCGGTCATGCAGATACTACCGTAGTACGCTGTTGGTGGCAATGGATAGAAGAAAGCATGCACCAGTGACATGAAGGATCTGGGAGACCTACACGAACCACAGAGAGAGAGAACCGACGGACTGTCCGACCTGCACCGAGTGACCCAACAACCTGGACGGCAAACATTCAGCGAGCAGTGATGCCCTCTGTGAGTCATCCTGTTGGTGCCAGCAACACTGGCAGACGTGCGCACAGACCGTTACGACGACTGTCCTTAACACCACGTCAACATCATCAAAGACTGCAGTGGTGTCGTGCCAGACTGTCATGGAGTGACTCAGAATGGCAGCGGGTCATCTTCAGTGACGAGTCCCGCTTTTGTCTTGGTGGAGACGACCAACGAATCCGTGTGTGGAGGCACCGTGGTCAGCCCCAAGATGAACGGTTTGCTGTCATGCGTCACACGTCCAGAAGGCCTGGTGTCACTCCACCTCCACCCCTACCGCACCATCTGCAGGAACTGTGTGAGAATATTCAAGCTGCATGGGATGGATTATCACAGGACACCATTAGGAACACCATTAGGAAAAGGATCCAAGCTTCCTAAAAAGACTTGCAGATTTTGATTCCATAGGACACGTTTCCACTTTTCCTCTGTCCATCTTAAATGAGCTGGGGTGGTGGTGTTTCTGGTTCTGTTTATATCTGGGCTCTTCTCTGCATGGTGGAGTTTAACTTGTGTTTGTGGAGCAGTGATGAACTCTGTGTTCACAGGCGATGCTGTTGGGAAGTGTTCCTGATCCCATGCAGTGACTCCACTCCAGAATCGTCTGGTCTGTTTTTAATGCGGTGCTGTTGCAGGGTCCTAAGATCATCACCATCCAGTATTGGTTCTGGTTCTTGTCCCTTGCATACAGAGGTTCTCCAGGTTCTCTGGATCTGTTAATGACAGTATGTAGTGTAGATGATGATCATCTCCAGGTTCTTTGCTGTGTTGCGTTGAGGAACGTTCTTCTTGAATTGCTTCAGTATTTGGTGGCGCAGTCTTTCACAGAGTGGTGACCCCGCCCACTCTTTACTTCTGATAGACTCCGCCTCTCTCGTAGGCCTTTTATACCCAATCATCTTACTGACCTCTTACCAGTTAGCCTGATTAGCTGTGAGATGTTCCACCAGGTGTTTATTAGTGTTATACAACCTTATATGTTTAAATAAGTTTCAATATTTGATATGTTGTTTTTGTACCATTAAATATAGCGTTTGGATGATTTAAACATCGTTCTGTTTTATGTACAAGATTGAAAAAATACGCAATAAAAGAAACCATCTTTAACCTGATGCTGCTTTACTCCTCTTGTGTTTTTTCTAGTTATCAGTTATCATTTTACTGTATGAAACTGAAAAGTATTCGATTATTATAAAAGTTTCTGTTTTGTGAAGCTCCTGTGATGAAGTCTCAGACATGCTGTAAGCGCTCAGTCCAGCAGAGGGCGCTCTTTATCTCCATTAAGAATGGCACGTTCCTCTGAGCTTCACCCGAACAGCAACAAGTGCTCTCTTCTTCTTCCATAAGATCTCCTTCAGTGGTTCTTCAAAGTCTACAGCCAAAATCTGGAGCCACTTTAAGGACCTAGTGGGCTAATCTAACAGGTCCCAGTACCAAACAGCAATTAATGGTCCCAAATAAAAATGGCCTTCAGTGAGTAGTAAACTTAACACTGTGTAATGTTTGAAGTGTACTATTTGGATCCCATGCCTACCCATGAGTCAGGGGGGATACATCTATGAAAGTAGTGGCCAGTGAAGGACCTGAGGGGGTCCAGTTCCCACTGCCAGTTACAGTTACAACACTACATTTCACTCTCTAGATGAAGGTAGAGATGTTGCTTTTGGTGTCCAGCAAACAAATCACACTTACTAACCACAGTTGCCAACTAATGCCATAAGTCATTCAAGAGTGGTCTGAGGTAAAATGCTCAGAGCTGCTCACAGTGGTGGTGAATGGAACCAGATGTGGTGGTGAATGGAACCCCTCTAAATTCTCCCTCACAGAAAGTTACTACATGAGATGGTTATGAATACGCTGCCTGATGTCTGAGATGCTGTTTATGATAGTTTGGAGAAAATTTCAGCCTTAAACTCCATTCATGGTGGAGGGATACATGCTGCAGGGCGCTGTGAGGTAAAATAGTCCCTCAAAGGAAACTTATTATTTCCAGGTTTTCCAGATTTTCCCATCATCAACATTCCATATAACACTCAGAAGTGTAGGTTCACTGGTGGTTTAGATAGTCAATAAAATGTCTATATGTGTGTTCTAGACATGGAGAACCCTGGTTCCCATCACCACCACTGTAAAGGAAACACAGGAGCTCACTGAAAGCTCCAGTTCCACACGCTGGTCTGTTTAACTGACCTACATAGGAAACCTGCCTTGCTGAATTCTCTGTATGCAGGACAGTGTTCGTTTGGTCCAGTCCAAACTGGACGGGAGCAGAGGGGTCAATTGCTTCCCTGCAACAGCAGGTGTCAGTAGAGCAGCTTGTTTTTTGCCTGATGGAAGACGATACAGAGGTGTTCTTTATCATTTACACATTGTGGTTTTCCGGTTAAATGATTCCGAAAACTCATATACTCATTGGCCATTTTATTGGAAACGTACCTTTGAAGTGCACGCTGAAAGTGCACAGTTACAGACTGTAGCTCATCAGTTTCTACACTGTTTATCAGACCCTCATCAGTAGTGAAGGGACCACCATAGGACCAGTGCTGAGCAGATACTATATAGTGTGATGGGGCTTGCTGGTCTGCTTGTAGGCCCTCAAGTTATTAACCAGTCTGAAACTGTATCACACTTACCAGGAGGAGACCTGCAAACTAGCAGGTATAATATTAGTGATAATGATTCCCACACGTGTCAGAACTAATTAAAGTCAGATTGTTTAGTTACAGTCAGAAAGGTCGGAGACACAGAAACGCTGTCCTGTCTGTTACAGGTGGAGGTGTTTCCCGAGCTGTGATCATTTATTGATTATTTACTGCTTTACAGTTTACTGAATAAAATGCAGAGAGATTTAGCTGATTGCTAACATGTTGCTATGCAATTGCTATGGTATCCCAGGCAGTTGCTAGGTGGTTGCTATGGTGTCCCAGATGGTGGCTAGGCTGTTCCTATTGGAATCCCAGGTGATTGCTAAGTGCTTGCTATGGTGTCCCAGATGGTTGCTAAGCTGTTCCTATTGGAATTCCAGTTGGTTGCTTGGTGGTTGCTATGGTGTCCCTGATGTTGCTGGGAAATTGCTTAGGTATCTCAAATGTTTGTTATGGTTCTGCTAAGCAGTCGCTATAGTATCCCAGGTGGTTGCTAGGTGGTTGCTGTAGTATCCAGGGAGATTGCTTGGTGTTTGGTTGCTAAGGTGTTGCTAGCCAGTTGCTAGGATGTTGCTAGGTGGTTGCTATGGTATTCCAGGTGGTTGCTTTGTGGTTGGTCCTTGTTAGGGTTGGTCCTTATTTGGGGTTGGTAGTTGTTAGGGTGTTACTAGGTGGTTGCTATGTTATCCCAGTTGGTTGCTAGGGTATTGCTAGGTGGTTGCAATGGTATCCTAGGTGGTAGCCATGGTGTTGCTAGGCAGTGACTATGGTTTATAATAACCCTTAATAATAGTCTTAATCCTGCTCGTCATCATATCCATCTGTACTATGTGCTGTGCTAATAATTGTGTGCTAATCTGACAGTGACTAGGAGAAGTGTGACACAGTTGTTAGATGCCGAACCCTGCACTGCTTGTTTGTGATGTGTGTGTTGGCGTATAGATCAGGGGGTGGGAGAAGAACAGTAAGCTGGAGAGCCTTGGGTGCCTGAATATGGCCCTCAACGCATCTGACGGTCCCGTTGACAGTCTGAGCGCCTGTTTCTAAAGTTAACTGTGCATCACTGAGTCATAAAGCGCTGTATGAATGACAGCTGTTTTCATAAGCGCGTTACAGTCTGACCAGGGCAGCATAATGAAGCATATTTGCCCGCGACGTGGCGACGCACACAGCCCTAGGCTCCAACTTTGATGAGGCCGCCTGCTCATAAAGCCGCGTAAATCTCATTCAGATTCTTGTTTAACAGATTTTCACTTTATTCTAAGAGCATTGAGACTCAGAGATGATGACTCGCAGATGGGTCCTGACCGCTCCTCTGTAGGGAATCCGCCAGTCATCCCATGGAACGTCCTCATAAACCACTTCAACACTGGATTCAGAATCACACTGAATAAATACTGAGCATCTCGTAGTCGGGCCCACGTGGATGGTGTGTCTGTATAATCAGACTGAAACTGTGGCCTCATTACCCAGCTATTAACCTTGAAGGAACACTCCAGGGTCTTTCTCTGTCGGCCACATCTGTATCACATTGTTAGTGCGGTCTCAGTGTCTTTCCCTATATTTAAAAAGAAACACAAAGCTCAGCGACTCATAACTCACTCATAATAGGGGCTACTGGGCAGTTGTTGAACGTCATCAGTAAACAGACTGTTCTGTAAATCTGTATACACTCATCTATAGCTGCTCACAGAAGGAGGTGTGGGATTGCAGTGCTATTGGGAAGGAAGATAAAGGTTACCAGGAACAATAAATGATGATACATTTAGACTGATATGATCAATATTTATTGAGCTACACATACAGAAGTAATGTCTCTCAGTATGGCGTCAGGCCGCTGTGTTTGCTAACCCAACATACCAGACGTCTCAGCATGGAGTTGTAGAGGTTCCTAATGGTGTCCTGTGATAATCCATCCCATGCAGCTTGAAAATTCTCTCACAGTTCCTGCAGATGGTGCGGTAGGGGTGGAGGTGGAGCAACACCAGGCCTTCTGGACGTGTGACGTGTGGCAACTAACCATTCATCTTGGCGCTGATGCTTGATGCCACATTCATTCGTTGGTCGCCTCCACCAAGACCAAAGTGGGACTCGTCACTGAAGATGACCGGCTGCCATTCTGAGTCACTCCATGACAGTCTGGCACGACACCATTGCAGTCTTTGGTGATGTTGATGTGGTGTTAAGCACAGTCTTCATAACGGTCTGCGTGCATGCAGTCCTGCGTGGTGCAGTCGTCTGCCAAAGGTGCTGGCACTAACAGGATGACTCATGGAGGGTTCATTCCTGTCATTTCATTCTTTCTGGGTGCAGCTTTTCTTTTGATGATGAGTTTATTTTAGGGCTAATGTTGGAAAATTATTGTAGTAACAACGAAACAGGCAGTTCTGGTTTCTATCAGGGCTCAGTTCATGCACAAACCAGAACTCTTTGGCAGTAATTCAACTTGTCACGTTTGGAGAAAGACGGGTGTGATGAAAGATGGGTGACCAATAGCACCCCCAGTGAAGTGTGAGGGTGGACAAAAGTATTGGGACACCTACCCTTTACACCTACAGGAACTTCCACTCTCGGAAGTTTGTTTGTCAGTTCACAGGCTTCCCCAGCTAATCCGCACTCATTAGCCCATTATAATTCTCACCATTATCACCACATTCCAGTAGATAACTGAAGCTGTTATTTACCTTTGTGTATGCTACGCCAGTGAACAGGGTTGAAAGTAAAGTTGATTTGTTTGCTACAAGCGGTTCTACCAGTGAAACAGGTAGTGGATAGAGTGGAGACAAACACGGATGGCAGCAGCAGCCAGCAGAGCTGCATTCGGCCTGGCAGAGCAGTTCTCCTGTCTGAAGCCTGGGGTATATTTCAGTTTCTTACTGTTGAAAGTAAAGATATTGCATCATCTATTAACCTTTAGTTGGCTTTTATTCGCCTTAAATTGTGGAACGAAAACACTGAGATTTGAGGTGGAATGCTGCATTGCAGGTGGCTTCGTATTTGGATGTCTTTCTTCAGAACAGAACAGAACCACTCACTGACCATTTGGGCTTGCACACAGAGGAATCTGTCCTCCACATCCGTGCAGTGAAACACCCACATACACACACACTAGTGAAGACACACACTCAAGGGTCCCGTGGGCAGCGTCCTGTGGGCACCGTCCTGTGGGCACCGTCCTGTGGGCAGTGTCCCGTAGGGAAGCGTCCCGTGGGCGGTGTCCTGTGGACAGTGTCATGTGGGCAGTGTCATGTTGGCAGCATCCTGTGGGCAGTGTCCTGTGGGCAGCTTCCCATGGGCAGCATCCCTTGGGCAGTGTCGTGGGGGCAGTGTCCCGTGGGCAGCATCCCGTGGGCAGTGTCCTGTGGGCAGTGTCCCATGGGCAGCGTCCCATGGGCAGCATCCCGTGGGCAGCATCCCGTGGGCAGTGTCCTGTGGGCAGCGTCCCGTGGGCAGCGCCCCGTGGGCAGCATCCTGTGGGCAGTGTCCTGTAGGTAGCGTCCTGTGGGCAGCTTCCTGTGGGCAGCTTCCTGTGGGCAGCCCAACTTACACCAGCCCAGCACACACCAACACACCACCACCACGTCAGTGTCACTGCAGTGCTGAGAATGATCCACCACCCACATAATACCTGCTCTGTGGTGGTCCTGGGGGGTCCTAATCATTGAAGAACAGGGACTACAGTCTGGAACTGTAGAACTACAGAGTGTCCTATATGGTCAGTGGAGCTGATAGAGTGGACAGTGTAGTTGAGTGTACAAACAGGGAGGTGGTGTTAATGTTATGGCTTATGGGTGTATATAGGCATATGTTTATGGGCATATCTGTAAGTGCAAAGCCAAAAGGCCTTTGAAGTGGGTACATGTCCTGGAAGTATATTAGATATAAACACAACTGAAGTGTCTGAATGCTTGTGTCCCCTCACTGGACACCCTTTATAGATAACGCCAGCGCGTTCGAGGCCTATAACCGTTCTCTCTCTCTCTCTCTCCTCCGTGAACTCACCATTTGCCGGGGAAAGGCTGCAGTGTGGGACTGGCTGTGGGTTTAATGAGAGTCCACGAGTCTTACACAGAGGAGAAATTGTCATTTATGAGACAGAGACTGTGTGGAATTTTGGCAAGGCGGCCCAGCCTTGTCCCCGGTTTGCGGTTCTTTAGTCTGGTGCGTCTTCTCCCCCCCTCCTGGCGATGCTGTCTGGCTGTCTGATTGCGTTAAACTCCCAGGATCGAGTTACTCTCCTAAAAGGACACTTTCGGAGAGATGAGACCATCTTCTCCATCCTTTATGCAAAACATATGGGAGGTTATGATGAGTCTCCGAAGAAGCCACCCAGCCTCAGGCGCAGATCCTTTTTTAAAATCCAGCTTTTGTCCTCCACACTCCAATCCCAGCGTTATAAATCCTTCTGGAATATTGAAAGACTATGGAGCGGGAAAAGAAGGAAAGTGGTCTGATGAGAGAAGATCCTGCCAGCACTAACTTTACATTACAGTTCGTCTATCTCTGCATTCCTATAGAGTTCTAAAGTCGGAATTCAGTGGCCGGAGTCATGCCCGTTTTAGGAAGTACAGGAAAAATGAGCAGCATTTACAGGAATTGCTCTATTCGTCCTGTATACGTCTTTTTTCCTCTGAAAGATGCTTGATCCTCAGAGTGACAAGGAATATGATTCGGAAGCTGTGCAATGAATTGAGCTGTTTTAATACTGTGGCATCAGAGTAGTAGAAGACAGGGGAACATAGCACAAATACTCTTTCATTAGAACACTGCTGCGGCGGGGAACCGGCCCTCAGAGCTACTGACATGGCCAGGAAGCGGGCTGGTTACCTACAGCCATACAATCTCCATTACTAGTGGATACACAGACCTACAGCCCAGCACAGTGCAGCACAGGCTTCATGCAGACACATGTAAAGTCCACACAATCGCGACGCTTAAGGTCTCTCCTGCACATACACACCACAGCAAACCAGTAGCAGGATGGTACACAGCTCCCCCCTCAAGTAGAGCCGTCCCAGTGACCCCACAAAGTCCAAGTAGAATGCCTAGCGCACACGGGGCCCCGTACTCACACCGCAAACCTTCCCCTAATCTCCCCTCAGCAGGGGACTCGGAATGTCCACCGAACATGCTGCTGACCCTTGCAGGTTGTGGCTTCCATTCTCACGCTGTTGTGGGGCGTCCGGCAGAGCCGCCCACCAAGCTGTCAACACTAGGGGTGGTACTGCTTGTGTATGCTGGAGCCCAAACTCTTGCCTCATCATGCCACCTGTGTGAAGTGTTCCTGGGGGATTGGGGTCAACACTACAAGGCTTCCATGCTACTCAGGTGAGAGGGCCATGCACCCAGCTGTACGGCCATCGTCCAGGTGTCCTAGCTGCTGCCTCTTTAGCCAGGCTAAAAGGGTCTGTTGATGAGCATGGTCATGGCGCCTCTTCCACTGTCTTTGACGCCTGTCCCTGCCATGCCAGTTCTTCCACCGTAGTTCTTGGCCAGGCTCGCCGTTTAGTCAGTTTCTCAGTGGGGGGGAGGGGTGGGTGCTCCTCAGTCACTCATGCGGCCAGCTCAGGCAACCACATAGCTGGAATACATGGTCACTCAAGCAGCCGGTCCATGCAGCCACGTAGCTGGGACACACCATCATTATGGGGGCCAGCCCAGGTAGTCACATAGCTGCCATAGAAAGTCACTTAAGTGTAGCTGCGATACACCATCACTCAAGCAGCCAGCCCAGGCAGCCACGTAGCTGGAATACGCCGTCACTTGAGGGGTAGGTACAGGCAGCCATGTAGCGGGGATACACCATCACTTGAGCAGCTGGCCCAGGCAGTCACGTAGCTGGGACACACTGTCACTCAAGCAGCCAGCCCTCGCAGCCATGTAGCTGGAATACCCCGTCACTCAAGGGGCGGGCCCAGGCAGCCACGTAGCTGGAATACACCGTCACTTGAGAGGTAGGCCCAGGCAGGCATGTAGCGGGGATAGACCACCACTCAAGGGGCCAACCCAGGCAGCCACGTAGCTGGGACACGCTGTCACTCAAGCAGCTGGCCAAGGCAGCTACATAGCTGCCATAGAAAGTCACTTAAGTGTAGCTGCGATACACCATCATTCAAGCAGCCAGCCCTTGCAGCCATGTAGCTGGAATACCCCGTCACTCAAGGGGCGGGCCCATGCAGCCACGTAGAGATTAAAGATTGCTCCAGCATACCCCAGGACACACACCGAGTACCCAGAATCTCTTTAGACACATACAAGACCACGTATATATGACAATGTGTGTTGCAAGATTCTGATGTTCTTGTTTACTACACATTGGCCAGAAATGTGCACCTGCATTAGCTAAGTGCTAACAGACTACTAGCAGAAATTAGCATCATCCTCGTTTTACAGCTTGAACTGAAGCTGTAATAAACATTCACACCCAGTTCTGTCTTTCATGCCATGAGGATAGGGAGGAGAGTTCCTCAGAACAGTTTGAGAATGGAGGAAAGTGCTTTGATCTGCTTTTTAAACCCAAAACTGAGTTTATTCTGTAAATCACATTTCATACACAAACCACTGGCTTTGAGTCCTGAAGAAGAGCTTCAGTGAGGCCGAAATCAGATTACCGGTCAGTTTATTTTCGGTGGTCGGGCTGAAATAGGGCCTCCTCTGTGGCAGGACATCCAGCTGAAATCATATTTAGCGTCTGCTGTAATCAGGTTAAAGGTGCAGCTGCGCTGATTGTTGTCACACTGAGCTTCACAGAACTTTCAGAGAGAGAGAGAGAGAGTGTGTGTGTGAGAGGGAGAGAGAGACATTTACACACAGCTCTGTCTCACCAAACACTCCTCACCCCACTGCCTGCTTTTACACTGTCTCACACTGAACCGGTTGAGTCAGCGTCTCTCCCAGCTGTTCACACTGACCCGAGAACAGAGAGATCTACACTGCAGGACGGACTGTTCTCCAGCACTCGCATTCAGACAGTACGCATCGCGGAGTCTCTACCTCACGGTGGTACTGAGGATACACTGACCAGCTGATAGCAGGGTTGCCAGATTGGGTCTATGGTTTCCAGCCCCAAAAAACAGTTCAAAATACAGCTGAGGTCTTCTAACACATACACTCCAAACATTCCTGCTTTCTTTCATTCATTCCTTCTTTCTTTTCTTCTGTTTGTTCTTTGAACGTTCAAGATTCTATGTAGAACAATTGTCTTTAGCAAAGAACACTTCAAGAATCCTCTATATCCTTTCTTTTTCAGCTCTTTCTATTTTTTCTTTCTTTTTTCTTCTTTTCTATTCTCTTTCTTTCTTTCTTTCATCTCTTTTTTCATTCTTTCTTTCTTTTTTCTTCTTTTCTTTTTTCTTTCTTTCTCCTCTGTAGCTTGTTTGTTAGTGTGTTAATGTCTCTATATAGAACCATTCCCTGTACTAAAGACCCCCTGAAGAGCCATAGTGAGTACTGCCCTGCTGCTGAGTGGACAGTGTTTATAATGACTGGGCTGTTTGAGTTAGTAGCTGGGTGGATCTCTGGGTATCAGAGTGAAGCTGTAACTCATACGGTATATACCGTTATGGTTAAGTATCTTTATGGTGTGAGGTAAGAGGGCTATATGACTGATAATGTCAGCTGGGTGTTGTATTCCTTCCCCTGTATATTAAATTCAGCATATGAAAAAAAGAGCAAAAGAGAACGAAAGAGAGAAAGAGAGAGCGTAAGAGGGAAAGAAAGAAAGAGAGAAAGGCAGAATAGAGAGAGAGAGGGAGAGAGACAGAGGAAACATAGAAGGAAAGTGAGAGAGGGAGAGAGAGAGAGAGAGAGAGAGAGAGCGACGAATCCACAGATGGTGCTATGACTCCACTATGACTGTTATATGAGCAGTGTGGTGTTAATTAGGACAGATAGCGTGTGGCTATTTCTGCTCCCGCACCTCCAGCCAGTCACAACTTTCTCACAGACCACACAAACAGCACGGCGTCGGCCAAGAGACGGTCACTTTCAGGAGACACAGCAGACACAGCGTTCACCGAGTTCACATCCCACTTCATAGCATGGAGAAACTTCACAAGGACCTACAGCCTCCTCTAAACACCACATAAACACGGCCACTCAACACCACCCAGCTGTTAGTGTTTCTGTTTTTAGTGTATTGTCATGGTAAGATGTTCAGATGTAAGATGTTTGGATGTATTTTACGTGTTGTTGTTATTCTCACTGTGATGATGCTGTTCTGTACTGAAGTTAAGGTCATGAGGTCATCAGTTTTATCCAGAAAAGTGACATGTGGAGAGCAGCAGACACTATGTGGTGCGCACCAGATATTCTGAAGTGAGCAGCAGATTCTCTGAAAAGAGCAGCAGGTACAATGTGTTGTGCACCAGATACTACGTAGTGAGCAGCAGATACTATGTAGAAAGGAGCTAATATTATGTGGTGTGCACCAGATAGTATGTAGTAAGCACCAGATACTATGTCTGTGCTATGTACTATGCACTATGTATGTGTTGTGCACCAGATACTTTGTAATGAGCAGCAGATACTATGTTGAAAGGAGCTGATATTATGTGGTGTGCATCAGATAGTATGTAGTAAGCACCAGATGCTATGTAGAGAACAGCAAATACTATGTGGTGGGCACCAGATATTATATGATGAGCATCAGATACTATGTGGTGCACAGCAGATACTATGTGGTCAGCACCATACACTATGGGGTAAGCGCCACATAACATTAGTGTGCAGCAGATACTATGTAGTCAGCACCAGATATTATGCCATGAATATCAGAAATAATAGAAAATACAATATGTCGGTATCGGGTCCTCACCTGATAGTATCTGGTACGCCCAAGATTTTTACCTAAAACAGCACACCGCCCTTTTTAAAGCAATCTCTGATTAAGTGTGCAGTGCTGACGGCCGTTGTATCTGTATACAGATCTGAGCGCTGGGTTCACCAGTGTGGTTATATACTGTCTTGTTTAGTTAACTGTGGTTTGTTGCCGGCGGGTTTGTCTGAGGCATCAGGAATTTTACTCACCTTCAGGAAAACAAAATAAGAACCGTATGATTAAGACTGGGACTGGACTAATAACGGTCACATCTGGAATTGCTCAGCCCATGACCAGGTCTAATCCATGCCTGTGAAACTGCCGCCGCAGGTTGATGTTTATTCTCACACAGATGAAAGGTCAGACAGCCTACTAGAACATGTGTGAGTTCTTCGTGGCGATCCGTAAGTGTGGTCAGTTGGCGTTTGACAGCCCCTCTGTGATGGAGGGAGAATCGCTGATAGCTGAGCTTTAATAGAGAAATGCATTAAAGCTCAGATTCGATTAGACGAGCCTTAATCCAATCACAGAGAACCCATGAGAGTTTGCTTTGCGTCACCGATTCAACACAATTTCCTGGAGAGTTAAAGTGAGGCAGCATTCATCTGAACATGATTAGACATTACACACGGAGAAGGAGAGAGAGAGAGGAGAGGGGGGAAGAGAGGGGGGAGAGATAGGAAGAGGGATAGGGAGAGGGAGAGAGAAACAGAGAGAGATCAGGAGAAAGAGAGAGAGGGAGAGAGATGGGGTGAGGGATGGGGAGAGAGAGGGAGAGGGGGAGAGAGAGAAGGAGAGAGAGAGAGAACAAAAGAGGGAGAAAAAGGAAAAAAGGAGAGAGCGAGAGAGGGGAGAGAGAGTGGAGAGAGAGAGAGGGAGCGAGAGAAAGAGAGAGGGAGAGACAGAGAGAGAAAGAGAGAGGGAGAGGGAGAGAGGGAGAGAGAGAGAAACAGAGAGTGATCAGGAGAAAGAGAGAGAGGAGGAGAAATGGGAAGAGAGACAGAGAGAAGTGGGGCGAGGAATGGAGAGAGAGAGAGATGGAGAGAGAGAGATGG
>CM067490.1:28571695-28584280 GCA_034552555.1 Semaprochilodus insignis | reverse complement strand
TGCTCACGTCACATGCGTGGCTGAACGTGAAATTTGAATCACTAGCATGTCTCACGATATCAAACCTACACACCAAGTTTCATTCCTGTTGGTTGATTCCTTCTGGGTTTTAATGATGAAGTATCTATCCATCTAAATGAAGCCCTCTAACTTGCAACAGTTGTCATGTTAGCAACATGCTAACACAGCATCATCACTAACTTTGCATATCTGCCCAATATGCATGCTCATAATGTACTTCTTCAGGCGTTGACATCAAATTTAATAATCATTTTGTTTACATGGAGAACAGAACCTACATACCAGGTATTCTGTACAGTGGTGGTGATGGGAACCCGGGTTCTCCATGTCTACAACACACATATAGACATTTTATTGACTATCTAGAACCACCAGTGAGCCTACATGTGTCTTCTGAGTGTTATGTGGAATGTTGATGATGGGAAAATCTGGAAAACCTGGAAACAATAAGTTTTCTTTGGGGGGCTATTTTACCTCACAGCGCCCTGCAGCATGTATCCCTCCGCCATGAATGGAGTTTAAGGCTGAAATCTTCTCCAAACTATCATAAACAGCATCTCAGACATCAGGCAGCGTATTCATAACCACCTCATGTAGTAACTTTCTACGAGGGAGCTTTTAGAGGGGGACGTCTGGTTACCTTCACCACCACTGTGAACAGATCTTAACGGTTTTATCTTGAAACAGAAGTGATGTTGGATTCTGCTTCAGCAGGTACAGTCAGTAACTTAATGTACTCTTTTAAAGCTCTCTTAAAGGAACTTTGCTGAAAGTTGGGAAAGTTTTGAGGCTGAAGTTTAACTTCATACATTTGGTGAATACAGTAATTCAGTATCCATTATGATCATCTTCTGAACCTCTCTGCACGCAGCTATGCACATACTGAACCTGTTTTTTTTTTTTTCCAGAAGCCTTAATAATTGTAGCGTCCCATGTTGTATTATCATTATTTCATTATTTATTTTTGGATAGCCCTACAAGAATATTACCCATAGTGCAATTGCATCGGTCATTACATCTGCCTCGCCCCATTTTTTTTCTACGGTCTTTAATTCAAATAAAATCTCCTGCCTTTTCATAAAGACACAATTACGGCATGAAGAGAGAGGATTGGGCCCGAGCTAAAAGTAGAAGGCTAATTAAGACTGACCTTTCAGTAACACACCTTTACAGGAGCGCAAAAAAGAGCCCATGATTAGCGCTTTTATTCCCTTTCACAAGTTCAATGACACCCTCTTATCCCCCATGTTTCCCTTTTTGTATCTTTTAACAGACAGAGCAATTATCCGCTCTTCCATTAGGGCCTGGAGAGCAGCCTTCGCTTTAATTCACTCCGCTCTGTCCAAATGTGCTTTTACGTAGACGCGTTTTGTTCTCATCGAGGGGAAAAAAAGGGGGGAAAAACGTGGACAAGGAAAGAGACGGAGCTGAGAAATCATCAGCATCTGAAGTGCCATATCTGCCCATCTACTTACTAAAGCAACAAGCACTCAGGCATTAGCTCTATATGCAGCAGCGGGGACGAGCGCCTTTCAGCAGAGTACGCTCTGATACTCCTCAATCTCTCTTACTATACTAACTTTTTTGGCGCGGGGGTGGGGTTGAACTCCTCAAACTCTCTCTGTATGAGGGTCCACTTCAGTTCCCCACTGTCACAACTACAGAATATACATGTTATTGATTAGAGTGAGGAATAAATAGTATTAGTTCATAGAACCCACTGAATAATTCATAGTAGTTACTGAATAATTCATAGTAGTTACTGAATAATTCATAGTAGTTACTGAATAATTCATAGTAGTTACTGAATAATTCATAGTAGATACTGAATAATTCATAGTAGATACTGAATAATTCATAGTGGACACTGAACAGTTAATCGTAGATGCTGAATAATTAATATAAGCGTCAATTCCTTGTTAGGTACATAGCATAAGTAGCATAGATAGGTTTATATTTCCACTGCTAAAACTAAAGAAGCAAACTTCAGACAGCAAATATGTTTTGGCTGATCAGCAGTAATAGAGGTAAGAAGTAAGTTCCTTACAGTGATTCTCGGCTGAAGAATCGGTTTAGGATTAGTGTTTGGATATTTGGTGTAGAGTTCAGTGAGGTAAAGGCTAGTGATAGAGAATGCACTGACTTCAGAACAGATCAAATCTCCTAGTGCATAATAAACCCCAACTTTAGCTGCTAATCAACACCGAGCACCGTGCTAGGTCTCATGGGATGAAGGTGTGTTCTTTAGCTCCTTAGCCCAGGTTCACCCTCACCTGTCTGGACTTGTCTGAGCACTGCTAGCGCCCTTAGCTACTAGCCGCCTGCTCAAAGGGACCTAATCCGTGCCTAAAGTGCAGTAATTAACCTGTGACTCACAGCTGGGGCCCCGTCCCACAGCCCGCCATCCACTCCACTCAGTGTTCGGCTCACCGCTCCGATACTGTACCACATCAGGATTCCCCTCAGCAGGACGCCGAGCTCCTCCACCCAGCCAATTATAATTGTTATTATTCTTATCAGCTCATTTCTAATTCCCTCAGAGTGGCACGCTCTCCTGGTGCTGGTAAGCATGGGAATGGATCACGAGCGAAGCTGCATGGTAAATGACTGTGATTCCCTCAGTCAACTTAGCTGTATGCCTTAAGGCAAGTGAGGTACGTGTTGCATACAGTTTCCTAATTGATAAGAGGATTGTGTCTCATTTCACACAACGCATACAACAATGCCAGGATATCTTGGAGCATTACTTCTCTTTCACACTTCAGAATCTCCCAGTGCATGAAGGATATACATACAATATATTTAATATATCCACAACTATGATAAATAACAGCTCTTCATACAGCAATACAAACCGACTTCTAGAACAGACTCAGATTCCTACAACAGACTGAAAACTCTACAACAGACAGAATTCTAGACCAAATTCAAAGAATTCAAGAATAGACTGACAGTTTAAGGACAGTCTGATAATTCTAAAACAGCCTGAAAATCAGATACAGATACACTTTAAAAAATTATATAACTTTTAAACTTAATAAAGTAAATAACTGGGTTAACCTGAAATCAGATCATTAAATGTATACTAATAAATAGATAGATAGATAGATAGATAGATAGATAGATACTTTATTGATCCCGAAGGAAATTTAGCAAATATATATATAATACTAATAATATATAATACTAATATATATATAAATAATACAAATACAAATAATATATAATAATAATAATATAATAATAATATATAATACTATATACTATTATATAATACTATATAATACTAATAATACATTAACAAATATCAAACACAAACTATTCACCTGTCTATTTAATATAGAAGCTCAATGAATTCACCATTTCAAATTCACTAGGTTACTTACTTTAAGTTTAAAATCCACATAATTTTGTAAGAATTGAATGAGAATTCCCAAATGAAATCTTAAGCAGCAATCTTAAGGGAATTATTGGAGTTATCTGACTAAATCAAGAATTCAAACTGACAATTTAAGGACAGCCTGATAATTCTACAACAATCTGAATCTTCTAACATGGCCTGAGAACAGACTGAGAGTCTGTAAATTCTACAGCAAAATGAGAATTCTACAACAGTCTGAGAATTCTAGAACAATCTGAAAATTTTCAACATCTTAAAATTTAAGATTGGATTCTAAAACAGCTTGATGGTTATTGGTCCGACTGAGAATAAGCTGTGAACGTTCTAGAAAAGATTCCAAAAAAGAATTCTAGAATATAAAATAGCAACAAATAGACAACAAGAACAGATTGAGAACTGAAGAAATCAGTGAAAGGGTCTAGAAAATCTGAGAATTTTAGAATATATTGAAATGTATAGAACAGACTGAGGATTCTAAAATACACTGAAAGGTATACTACACTCTGAGAACTCTAGAATACACTGAGAGGTACAGAACACTCTGAGAACTCTAGAATACACTGAAAGGTATAGAACTGACTAATAATTCTAGAATACACTGAGAGGTACAGAACACTCTGAGAACTCTAGGATACACTGATAGGTATAGAACACTCTGAAAACCCCAGAATACACTGATAGGTATAGAACACTCTGAGAACTCTAGAATACACTGAGAGGTACAGAACACTCTGAGAACTCTAGGATACACTGAGAGGTATAGAACACTCTGAAAACCCTAGAATACACTGAGAGGTACAGAACACTCTGAGAACTCTAGAATACACTGAGAGGTACAGAACACTCTGAGAACTCTAGAACACACTGAAAGGTCTAGAACACTCTGAGAATTCAGGACCAAATAAAAAATTCTAAACACACAGAGAAGTTCTAGCTCCAGTTTTTAAGAACCCTCAGTCTGGGCACTCTTTACTGTGAGGTGTGAGGATCAGAGACACGCATTGTTCTGCATCCAGCCTCCAGGTTTACGTGTTCCCGTTCCTGTTCCTCCAGCCCAGCGGGAGCTCAGGGGTGTGGGAGGGTTTGTGTGAACCGTTACCATGGTTACGCATGATGGTTAAGTTGAAGATATACGTTGAGATATCCTATACAGCTGGCGGCTGAGCGTTCCACCACCACGTCTGTTCCTGCCTCATTTATTCACTTCAAATCCATCTCAAACTATTAAAACCAGCGTCTCAGACATCAGGCAGCATATTAATAACCATCTCATGTTACTACTTTCTGTGAGGGAGCTTTTAGAGGTGTTCAACTCTTCAGACATCAGGGGTCTCATTTACCAACCAGGGGTCTTGACCATGTACATGCAGAAACCCCTAGTGGTAGAACAGTGTAATTGTTGGCAGGGTGGAAGTGTCTTACTGATACCACGTTGGTCTTGCTGGTGATAAAATAAAAACTGAAGAAATATGTTTTTTTTTATCTTAGATGTGATGTAATAGTAACAGTCAACACGCTACAAACTAATGCTAGCTAGATAAGTTAAGGCCTGTGTTTCTCGTTCTCCTTAAACAGCATCTACATCTGTGTCTTCTCTGGGTCTCCTTGGTTACCTTGCAGTTCTTGCCGCTGCTGTTGTGTCTCTGTTTATTGGGAGGAATAAGATTGCGTGCTTGGTTAAAACTCTGGGGAAATAGAAACTGAAACTGGGGAGTGGTGACACTCTGATAAGCAGCAGGGGGCGCTAACACCATATTCATAACTTCCAGTTTATCGCACTTTAGTTTAGTGTTGAGCTTTTTTGTATTGGTCAATAAATACCTCCTTTAACTTAAATAAGTAAGTTAAAGCCAAAAACGGAGTAGCCATGTCTAAACTTTTGACTGGTACTGTGTATGTATATATACACTGACAAGAATGAAACTTGATGGGTAGGTTTCAGATCGTAAGACATACTAATGATTCAAGTTTCATGCTCAGCTGTACATGTGATGTAAGCAAGGACGGGCCTTATCTCTGTACCTGACTGACCCAACAGCCACAACTGCAGGCACTCAGCCAGCAGTGATGCCCCTCCATGAGTCATCCTGTTAGTGCAGCACCATTGCCAGATGGCTGCACAACGCAGGACTACGTGCACACAGACCGTTATGACGACTGTCCTTAACACCACGTCAACGTCACCAAAGACCGCAATGGTGTCGTGCCAGACTGTCATGGAGAATGGCAGTGGGTCATCTTCAGTGACGAGTCCCGCTTTTGTCTTGGTGGAGAAGACCAATGAATCTGTGCGTGGAGGCACCGTGGTCAGCACCAAGATGAATGGTTTGTTGTCACGCGTCACACATCCCAAAGGTCTGGTGTCACTCCACCTCCACCCCTACCGCACCATCTGCAGGAACTGTGTGAGAATATTCAAGCTGCATGGGATGGATTATCACAGGACACCATTAGGAACCTCTCCAACTCCATGCTGAGACGTCTGGCATGTTGGGTTGGCAAACACGGCGGCCCAACGCCATACTGAGGGACACTACTTCTGTATGTGTAGCTCAATAAATATTGTCCACATCAGTCTAAATTTATCATCATTTATTGTTCCTGGTAATCAGCGACATGCTCTACATATGCATTGAAAAAGAAGCCACAGCTCTGAGTCTAGAACAGAGCGAGAACGCCCTAAAGGACTTGGTGAACCCGTCAGGTCTTTAATTAAGGCTGAAATTCCTAACAGCTAGTGGAGGTCCCCTTTAAAATGACCATTAGGGAGTCTTACAGCAGTGACGACCAGTAAAGAAGGGACATACTGGGCAGAGGGAGAAAGCTGGAGCACACTAATGATGAAAATCTTCATAATGGAGCGTCATTATGGAGCTGCGCGTCTTCCTGAAGAACTCTGTGGCCGATGTGTAATGAGGACGCGTCTCCTGCTATATAATGTGCACGTTCACGCATCCGGTGGCGCATATATGAGTCTGACACCCAAACCATAATTCCCCTGAGCGTCTTAATGCATGGGTCCCCACAGCGTTCCCACAAGGCTGCAGAAAATAAACACACTGCGAGCCCTTCTCATGAGCCGCGGTTATGAAGGAGCCCATTATTTACTGCTATGGAAATGAGTGACATAACACATGTGTCGGGCATCAATATGCAGTCTAAGCTCTCCTCCTTCACCGCAGAACGGCTTACGGCTCATCTGGGGCCAAACCTAAAGCCAGAGTCTGGTAAAAATCAAAAATACATGTAGTCTGAAGTTTGCTTTTTTTAAGTTATGGGTGCTAGGAGGCTAACATGGCTAACAAACAATGGAGGCTTAGTCACAGTGGGACCAAAGGTCTGAGAGCACACTGAAAATCTGGTCAATTTTTTTATGTAAACCCTTAAAAATCTTTAAAAAATAAACAACAAGTAAGCAATAAGCAAAGAGAAGCTATTGCAATAAATATCAATTTCTAGATCAAAAGGTCAAATAGTTGTCTTCCAGTGAAGGTCGTATTCGGACAACTGGTTTGATCTGCTAAGCAGAGGCTTCTGCACAAACGTACAGAATCCATACTGGCTTGAGTGCATTAAAAGAGCAATATTTATAGTTGAAAACATTCCAAAATGACCTAAAATTATGACCTGAATAATTCTAGTTTGGCCCCTAGTTTCAATTTATGACCGGAGCCAAAGGCTCCTATAGCCACGGTTCACCGCTGGACAATCGTATCTTGCTTGATCAACTACATTTAGGGCAACTGGTGACTGTCAGCCCCTTCCCACCAACGTGGAACCTAATTTTGAACTATTTGGCACATTTCCACCAAAAATAAATCAGTTTGGAACCAAAAAAGTTTGTTCCCACCTGGAACCAAAGAAGAGTAGGTTCTTCAGCTCAACCCGTGATGACATCCATGGGTGTGTCAGTTATTGAGGAAAGAGAAGGCAGCTGGAATAAAAACACTCGCAGGTAATCTATACGCTCCGACAGCTTGGTACTACTGTTTACTACCACTGTGCAGCGCCCCCTGTTGACAGGGATGATGTTTCCCTTGATGGTCATTGGTTCCAATAAAACTGGTGCAATGCGGGCTGGTTCCTTGAGTAGCACCAAGGTTCTAATAAGCCTGAACGGAACCAATTCAAGAACCAGGGTTCTTTTGATGATGACTGGAAACAATCAACTGTCTTAGTTTCAACCCTTTAAGGTCCTCACCAAGAAAAAAGAAATAGCATTTTTTGTTGTATTTTTTTAAGGCAGTAATAACAAAGCAAGTAAAAGATTTTAACTGCATTAGCTTAACATAGACACCAGCGTAAAGAAGCAATTGGACCATATGGTAACACAAGTTTTTCGAACATTGTTATACCCTTATTAAACTTCTTTTTGTTGTATAAAGTTACATAATTCTGTTCAACAAAACCTCTCAAACTATAATATGCTAAATAACATAAGGCCACCTTTGAAAACAGTCCACATGTGTAGAGTGATTTACTTGCTGCTTCCTTCTTCTATGGATGAGAACAGTAAAGGTGTATCTATTGAAAGACTCAGTGACCTCTAGCGGAGATGTTTTAGTCTAACATGTCTCTGCCGATTGGTAGATATGGCACAATCAGGTCGAGTTAAGTTCAGCACATTCTTCATAAAGATATAGTCACTCAAAATGTGCTCATGGGGACTCGTCACTGAAGATGACCCGCTGCCATTCTGAGTCACTCCATGACAGTCTGGCACGACACCATTGCAGTCTTTGGCGACATCGACGTGGTGTTAAGGACAGTCGTCGTAACGGTCTGTGTTCATGTAGTCCTGCGTGGTGCAGCCGTCTGCCAATGGTGCTGGCACTAACAGGATGACTCATGGAGGACAGCACTGCTTGCTGAATGTCTGCAATTGAGGCTGTTGGGTCAGTCAGGTAAAGTGATTAGGCCCGTCCTTGCTTACGTCACATGTGCGGCTGAGTGTGAAACTTGAATCATTCGCATGTCTCATGATGTCAAACCTACCCACCGAGTTTCATTCCTGTGGGTTGATTCCTTCTGGGTGCAGCTCTTGTTCTGATTATGAGTGTATATTTTCAGTGCTCGGCTGCATTATAAATGAGGGTCACCCTCAATTCCATGTTTAAATAAAGGTTGATTGATTGAGTGATTGATTGATTGCAGGTTAAGAAAGCTTTTTCATCCTCCTGTAAAGTACCATTTTGGAGGTTTTTAAGGTAGACTGTATAATTCCATGAGTGCTATTTTATAGTTTGATCTCTTCACTTTGATTCTACAGTAAAGTATTAGGATAAACATAAGGAGGGCCTGCTATGAGGAGCCGTCTCTAAACGTTTGACTGTCAGTGAAATCTCGGTGCTCAGACTACATAACCTCGATGAATAAGTCCATTGTATCTGCCCTGATTCCTGTACAGTGGCTAAAAAACAAACCGCAAAATAAAGGCCTGTAGTTTCCCATGAAAAAAAGCACCCTGGCAGCTTTCCTTCCACTTGTCCTCAATCAACTTCCGTTTGGCACTGCCGTGCCGCACTGACGGTTATTCAGACATTCCTCAGATACACGCAGCCGTGTGTTTTTTCAGAGTGTGGGTGAGATCATTGCTGCAGTATCACTCTACCATTGCCAGCATTCTTGGAGGCAGTGCACAAGTATACGTTGGCGCAGGTACAAGTGAAGCAACAGCTAGATGCAATTTTTAATGGCCAAAAGTATGTGGACGCCTGACCCTCACACCTATAGAAGCTCGTCAGACATCTCATTCCAAGACAATAGGCATTGTAATACGGAGTTGGCAGCTATAACAGCCCACAGTCTTCTGGGAAGCTTTCCACACGATTTCGGAGTGTGGGAATTTTTACCCATTCAATCAAAAGAGTATTTGTGTGTTGGAGGAGAAGGTCTGACTCACAATCAACATTCCGGTTCATCTCAAAGGTGTACAGTAAGGTTGAGGTCAGGACTTGGGAATTTAATTCAATTCAATTCAATTTTGTCATTATACCAACACAGGGTTGTACAGTATAATGAAACACTGTCAGGGTACTTCTACACTGCAGTTTAAAAAAAAAAAAATGTATATATATATATATATATATATATATATATATATATATATATATATATATAGTGTACAGTGCAAAGACAAATAGACAAACAAACAATATGTGCATAATCAGTAACAGTAGGACATGTAATGGACATGCAAAGTGTGTATTCTGAATGTCAGAATGTGAATACTAGAACTGAGGTGCAGTTTGCATATGCAGGAGGCAAAAGTGTGAGTGTACATGTAGGAGAGTACAGTGTGTTGAGGTAGCAAAGTGTGCAGTTAATATGTGGTTGTAAACAGTATAAGGCATATAAAGTGTACAGTGCAGGTAGGAGAATAGCAGTTCAGTGTTCAGGTGAACAGCTAAACAGCTTACAGTGCAGATGTGCTTACTGCACGTAGATAATAGTTATATATATATATATATATATAAAGAGAGAGAAGAGAAATATAGGTAAGTAAAATACAGCTCAGATGTTCAAGATGTTCTGCCACACCAGACTCCTCAGTCCATGTCTTTATGGATCTGGCTTTGTGCACAGGGAACAGTCATGCTGGAACAGGAAAGGGTTCTTCCCCAACCTACAAAGCTGGAAGTGTAGAACTGTGTAGAATGTCTTTGTGTGCTGTAGCATTAACACCACCCTTCACTGGAACTTAGGGTCTGACCCCCAATCCCCCCCAGACCATTATCCCCCCCTCCTCCAAATTTTACTGTGGGCACTCTGCATTCCGGTAGGGAGTGGCCTCCTGGATTCATCCTCCAAACCCAGATTCTTCCATCAGACTGCCAGATAGTGAAGCGTGATTCCTGACTCCAGAGAACACATGCTGTACAACTCATTCCACTGCCAGTGTTTCTCTTTGGAGATGGCTGGATTTCATACACCTGTTAGCAATGTGTGTGGCTAAAACACCTGAACTCAGTAAATAGCAGGGGTGTCCACATACTTTTGAAACACTAGGTTGTCAAATGTCAACATTTAACTCATTTTCAGTAGTTAATGTCCGCTGGCAACTCACTTTATCTAGAACTGGACTGGAAATTGGCCACTTTATTGCAGATTACATTATCCTTATCCTGTGTTATCCTATATCCTACATTATCCTATGTTCAATGGAATAGGCGGAGCTAACCTGCTCTAGGCTAAGGTGGCAGATACAGTAGGTCTGTTGCTTACAGAAAGTTATTATTGCATGAGATGGTTATGAATACGCTGCCTGATGTCTGAGACGCTGTTTATGATAGTTTGGAGAAGTTGGTGGAGGGATACATGCTGCAGGGCGCTGTGAGGCAATAAATAGTCCCCCAAAGAAAACTTATTTCCAGATTTTCCAGATTTTCCCATCATCAACGTTCCATATAAACTCAGAAGACACGTGTAGGTTCACTGGTGGTTTAGATAGTCAATAAAATGTCTATATGTGTGTTGTAGACATGGAGAACCCTGGTTCCCATCACCACCAGTGTACAGAACATCTGAACCACCTCACACCAAACCCCCTCTGAAATATCAAATTTGAGTAACTGGTCACAGTAATTGTCCCCAACTTTAGTCATTTATTTTCACTTAAAGGCCAACTTTTCTCTTCATTGTCCTCATCTGTCCTTCACTCTGGGCTGCGGCGTCCATCAGCAGTGCTGGGAGCGGGACTGGAAGTGTCTCTGCACACTGCAGTGCACATTAGTGAGCCACTTTGAGGCTAACCTGCTTAATTCCCTCTGGCTATGCCTCAGCCAGTCACCTCCGTAACCCCCCCAGGGCTTTCAGCGGGACGCCGGGCCTGGACTTCTTTACATCAACACGGCTGCATAACACACCTACACGCACACAAACACTGCCTAACACTCACCATATGAGCTCAGAGCAGGAGCTGTCATCATATTCTCCAGCCTGATTAAACACACGCCAGTGACGGCAGAGATTAGAGCCCATTCCAGGCAGGGGGTCCCACTGAAAAACATTCAGCATTAGCACCTTCAAACAGGAGACAATGCGGGATCAGCCAGGGCACGCATACACATATCTGATCCGTGGTGTCGTAGAAAAGCCAGATTTTGTGCACAGTCCTGGGCAAAAGACAAAACACCCATTTAGTACATGTTATTCATGGTTTACAAGAGTCTGTTCTACAGTTTCTCATTAGGTCGAGTGTATAACTCTAAGCTCTAAATGTAGGTATTGTGGTATACACTGAGTCTGTTCTACAGTTTCTCATTAGGTCGAGTGTATAACTCTAAGCTCTAAATGTAGGTATTGTGGTATAAACTGAGTCTGTTCTACAGTTTCTCGTTAGGTTGAGTGTATAACTCTAAGCTCTAAATGTAGGTATTGTGGTATAAACTGAGTCTGTTCTGCAGTTTCTCATTAGGTCGAGTGTATAACTCTAAGCTCTAAATGTAGGTATACTTCACTGTAACTAGGTATGTGGTTGTTATGGTCACTTTCACTATTAAAATCACTATGGAAGACTGACTGCTGGTACTGTCAGGACTTTAGTTTTTGGGCTCAGGCTTGTCTTTCTCTCGTTTGCTGGAGTGCAGAATCGTGTAGCTGTTGGCCTGTTTGGTGTTTTCACAGCTGTGTCTCAGTTTCAGCGTTTCAGTCTCCATCTCCATCACAGAAGACACTCCAGACCTGGTTACATTACTGTGTTGTATGATCCGCATGATTTTTAGCATTAAACTGTACAGCATCACATTCAGATACCAGATTTAACCCTTAGGAGTTTTCTACAATTAGCATTTACATTCATCATCTAAAGAACAGCTGCACCCAGAAGGAAGTGTGGGACTGCAGTGCTGTTGGGAAGGAAGATAAAGGTTACCAGGATCAATAAATGATGATAAATTTAGACTGATATGATCAATATTTATTGGGCTACACATACAGAAGTCTGTCTCTCAGTATGGCGTTGGGCCGCCATGTTTGCTAACCCAACATGCCAGACGTCTCAGCATGGAGTTGGAAAGGTTCCTAATGGTGTCCTGTGATAACCCATCGCATGCAGCTTGAATATTCCCACACAGTTCCTGCAGATGGTGGGGTAGGGGTGGAGGTGGAGTGACACCAGGCCTTCTGGACGTGTAACGCGTGACAACAAACCGTTCATCTTGGTG
>CM067490.1:28504629-28531816 GCA_034552555.1 Semaprochilodus insignis | reverse complement strand
GAGAGAGAGAGAGAGAGAGAGGGAGAGAAAGACACACAAGGAGAAAAGAGAGAGACGAAGAGTTGGGCTTTGAGAGAAGAAGAGAGATAGAGAGACAGACAGAGAGACAGAGAAAGAAGGTTTTAGAGAGACAGAACAAGACAGAAAAAGAGAGGGAGAGAAAGAAACGGAGATTGTGAGAGGAGAAAGAGGGGGAAGAGATGGAGAGAGAAACAGTGAGGAGAAGAAAGAAGAAAGAAAGAAAGCGAATGCAAAGAAATAGAATGAGAGAAAAAAGAGTAGAGAAAGAAAGAAGCTAAATGCTAATGCTAATGCCATTTATGCCGATGTGTTTTTCCTCTGATTTTACTACAGAACACACACAAACACACACACGCGCGCACACACACACACACACACACACACACACACACACACACACACTGGAGTGAAAGATCAGCCCTTCATGAGAACGCTTCTGAAGGTGATGCTCCTCTCAGATGAGAAAAACCCCAGAGAAGGCTTTTTGTTTCCATCAGTGGAAAAAAGCTGAAGTGGTGTATTTCTCATTCTTTCACTCTCAGTTAATCACTCCGTCACATGACAGTGAAGAGATACAACAGCCAGACTCTTCACATCAGGGGCGGGGCTGGGGTGGAGGCGGAGCCAGGGGCATGGCTGGGAGGTAGAACTGGAATTAGGCATCCGAAAGTGATGAGGGCACTTCAAAGTAAGGACGCTCAAGCCCTGATGTAGGGCTTTATCACGACCTGATGGGGAGTTGTGAATGTGTTTGTGCCATTTTGCGCTGGGCTTTGGGGTCTAAGTGTTAGAGCCCACCATGGAGGAGAGAGAGGTACGGTTGGAAGTGACCTGCCTGCCATCCCAACCGATTCCCTTTCTGCCTGTTAACAAAAGAGCCTTGGCCCTAAAGGCACAAAGTTTCCCGTGTTTTCTGTTTTAGTGATCCCACATAAGTTGGGCAAGGTTCTCGATCCTAAAGTCAGGATTTGATCTGATTCAGTCACAACATAAATCCCAAACATCACAATTCCCAGACATTTTTAAGGAGAAACAGCCCAGTGACTTGTGTGTGGGTGTGTCCTTTGCATAAGCCCCACCCAATCACCACTCACTGTACTCTTACAGGATGTGGTTACG
The DNA here is from genome assembly GCA_034552555.1 of Semaprochilodus insignis. NCBI lineage: Eukaryota > Metazoa > Chordata > Actinopteri > Characiformes > Prochilodontidae > Semaprochilodus > Semaprochilodus insignis. The sequence goes on along the minus strand of CM067490.1, from coordinate 28,530,676 downwards.
TTGACATCAGGTGAAATGAGAATACAACTTTGGACACTGGCCTTCTGCTTAACCTAGGCCTCACTGTAAGTGGACAACATGGCCTTACAGCCCACAATAACAACAGGCTGCATGAGTGAGCGAGAGAGAGAGAGAGAAAGAGAGAGAGAGGAGGAAGCATGTTTGAGGAGGAAAAGCGTCAAACATCCTCCATTCCTGAAGCGTGCGCTCATTTCCCAACGCGTGTGTCACCAAGAGGAGCTCGCCTTAGAGCAGGTCCTCGCCTCAGGACCAACAACAGCTTTAGCTTCATCTCACTGAATGAGCAGCGCAGTAAAAGGCCATGCCTTTTCACCCTGAAGGCACTGAACACACGGACGGTGCTAAACCCTCACCACACACACACACACACAACACGGTGTGGTTGCCCCCTAAATGAATCACCCAAACTGATTCAGAAGCTTCTGCACACTTACACCACTACCGCTGTCAGTGTTCCCCCATCAGAGGAGCGAAACCGCTGGCCTGTGACTCAAATTCAAATTACCTACTCAGCATTACAAGACAGGGGTTATTCAGTGCAAGGAACGCTGGGGGAGCTTCCCAAACTGGAGCTCAAACTGATGGTGGACCATCTGGTGGACCACCAAATCTCTCCCCATCAGACAAACGCCACCTAATGCAGCATCAGTTCTATCCTAAAATATAAGCTTCGGAATCATTCTGCTAGTACACTGATTCATAACAGGGAAAACTGCATCTCTGCCGTTCCCATTCCGGGGTCCGGAATGCTGAAGGAGTGTATATATCCATAGTTGTCGGTGTGTGACGTGGTGCTGTAAACACCAACAACTATGGATCTTCAGCAGCTAGAAGAAGTAGCTAGCTCTGCATTCCCAGCATGGACATCATGGCAGAAGCTGGGAAGAGACGGAAGAGGGACACTGTTAGAGGAAATGAGGAAGAGAGAGAGAGTGACCGAGACAGACTGGACAAGAGTATATCCCGGAGTGGTTTTTACTGTTTGTCGAGAGCTAAAGGAGACAAAAGGATGTGAGACAGCCTCACAGCTAACGGGAAAACACCCACAGCAGAGAGTTCATCCCTGATCATGTTATTCATGGAAAACTGTAGGCTGGAACCTAATCACAGAGTTTCGTAGTCTTCCAGGAGGCCAAAAGTACCTCAGCCGCGTTTCAGGCCGCATGCACAGAAAAGTCATCTCACAACGTTTGGTCAGTCTGTGTCCATCTCACCACAAATAAGCCCTGGAAGTTTGAAGCTCTTGTAATAGAGTCCTGGAATGTTACTCCACCTTGTAACCCCACACGGTTCTATCTCTTCTGATGTTTCATTGCTGGTGCCATGCCAAATTATCAGGCTCCCTGGCAGGATCCGGGTCCCCTTCGTGTGCACACGTGTCATGCGGGTATATGGACCAACTTCTGGAGGTGTGTCCCCTGGAGGAACTGAACTGTACTGAACTGAGTCTCCTGAAAAGAATGGAAGCTGGAATGAAGGTGACGGGTGGACACACCGAACACTCAAACATCTGATATCATACACCCATCATCAAAGTAACAGCTGCACCCAGAAGGAGGTGTGGGATTGCAGTGCTGTTGGGAAGGAAGATAAAGGTCACCAGGAACAATAAATGATGATAAATTTAGACTGATATGATCAATATTTATTGATCTACACATACAGAAGTAGTGTCTCTCAGTATGGCGTCAGGCCGCCATGATTGCTAACCCAACACGGTGGAGGGGTGGAGGTGGAGTGACACCAGGCCTTCTGGACGTATGACAACAAACCGTTCATCTCGGCGCTGACCACGGTGCCTCCACACACGGATTCGTTGGTCGTCTCCACCAAGACAAAAGCGGGACTCGTCACTGAAGATGACCCGCTGTTATTCTGAGTCACTCCATGACAGTCTGGCACGACACCATTGCAGTCTTTGGTGACGCTGACGTGGTGTTAAGGACAGTTGTCGTAACGGTCTGTGTGCATGTAGTCTTGAGTCTCACAATGTCAAACCTGCCCACCAGGTTTCATTCCTGCTGAGTGATTCCTTCTGGGTGCAGCTGTTCTTTTGATGATGAGTGTGTTTAGTAGTTGAGTTGTTTCCTGAGGAATTAGAGGATGAATGACTTGTTTTTGGCTGTTCTGTGTAGAAATCAGATGAAGGGTGGGCTGTGACTGCTGCCCGGTGCTGTATGTTTAATGTTACACCCCTAGTAAACAGCGCAGGCCACAATACGGTAGAGCTATTGTATGTTCAGGTTCACAAAGTCAGAGTAATTAATTTCCCTATTGTAAAGCTGGCAGAGCACAAAGAGCCAAGTTCTTCAGCCATTACTCATCAGCGGGCGAGCGTCCACACCTGGCCGTGTTCTTTAGCTTGTTTTCTCACTCTGTATCTGTCATTACGGATCAGTCCGTCTGGCCGTCTGTCTGTCAGCTAATCCTTCTCTCTCTCACCTCTGTGCTTTTTCGGAGCTGAAGGCCTGCCAGCAGTGCTGACTGTATGTTCTCTCTCTCTCTCTCTCTCTCTCTCTCACACACACTGTCATGGCTGACTAATGCTGTTGCTATCCCGCCGGGCAAAGCCATGTCTTTCAGCACGGCTAACTGCTCCAAACTCACCCCATTAGCTCGCTGCTGCTGAGAATGAATAGTGTAAATGCTGTAACCGTATATGAATTATTAGCTCCGTACTGAATAATTCATAGTGGATACTGAATAATTCATAGTAGATACTGAATAATTCATAGTGGATGCTGAATAATTCATAGTGGATACTGAATAATTCATAGTAGATACTGAATAATTCATAGTGGATCCTGAATAATTCATAGTAGATCCTGAATAATTCATAGTAGATGCTGAATAATTCATAGTGGATACTGAATAATTCATAGTAGATGCTGAATAATTCATAGCGGATACTGAATAATTCATAGTGGATCCTGAATAATTCATAGTAGATGCTGAACAATTCATAGTAGAAGCTGAATAATTCATAGTGGATCCTGAATAATTCATAGTAGATCCTGAACAATTCATAGTGGATCCTGAATAATTCATAGTAGATGCTGAACAATTCATAGCAGATACTGAATAATTCATAGCGGATACTGAATAATTCATAGTGGATCCTGAATAATTCATAGTAGATGCTGAATAATTCATAGTGGATCCTGAATAATTCATAGTAGATGCTGAATAATTCATAGCGGATACTGAATAATTCATAGCGGATACTGAATAATTCATAGCGGATTCTGAATATAAAGTCTTAAGGTTAATAAGTGAAGATGTCGAGAGATTACATTAAGAAACTGCCTTTTTGTTCATGTATATATATGCATATATGTATATGTATATGTAATAGTGTACATCAGATACAGTCGTCTATACAGTGTATGTTTTTATGCAGACTGTCCGATTTCTAGTGTTTTTAGGTTCTGCTCCTCCAGCAGCAGGGTTTGGCCTGTGTCAGTGAGATTCCAGTAAATGTGTGTTTGTGCAATCACACATGACCAAAACTAACCGCACACAGACACACACACACATACACACACACACACACACACACACACACACACACACACCCACACCCACACACACACAGCCCGCTCTGTGGCTACACTTCAGTATGACTGATAAAAATAACCACAAATCTCTTATTGTTAATGCTCCGTACCACAAAGCACTCAGAAACAGCTGGCATTTCCCACTTTCGAAGAACAGCGCAACGACCAAAATAGGGACCCCTATTTATAACTGATGTAAACAAGCTTTAAGGGAATACCTTTGGCCGGGAGCGGGTGAATTCCCATCCATCTGAAAGCTGTTATTTTTTATTTTTTTGCTTACGGTGGGACAAAGCGTCTGGCATGTTTCCAGCACGGCTAACATATTAGCATTGTTCTACCTTCATTCCTTCATCTCCAGCCAGCGGTTTAGGCCCTGATGTGGCCTGTGCCAGCCTGTGTTGTTGTAGCGAGTGAAGTTCCCTGTATGTATAGAGATTGTTCCATTCTAACCTGGAGGGAACGTCCGTCACCATCAACAACACATCACTAATACATTATTATACTTAATCCAGCATGTATGGAACATGCATGTGAGGTCACAAAGCAATCTATATTTAGTTACCTTGCAAAGCAGTCGTCAAGTACTAGCTACTAGCATTTCAGCATTAAGCATTTAAGAGATAAACTGTGATGCTGGGTGGGCTCCTTTCCGCTTGGAAACGGGAATAAAGTTTGTCTCGTTGCATTTTATGGGCTCAGATTTAACTACTTGGATTTTCCTTGTGAAGCCATATTTAGCTACACGCCTGCTGATGACGTGCGCTGGTTATGCTTGTATCACTGCTGATAAAGTCCTCATTTCATCTTCACTCTGTAAATCCAGTTAAACAGGACTAATTATCCTCGGATTCTAATCACACATCCAATTGGGAAGTTTTTAAACTTATGGAACTCGGTGGGTAGGTCTGACATTGTGAGACATGCCAATGATTCAAGTTTCACACTCTGCTCCACATGTGATGTAAGCAAGGACGGGCCTTATCACTGTACCTGACTGACCCAACAGCCACGATAGCAGACGTTCAGTGAGCAGTGATGTCCTCCATTAGGAACTCCATGCTGAGATGTCCGGCATGTTGGGTTAGCAAACATGGCGGCCTGACGCCGTACTGAGAGACACTACTTCTGTATGTGTAGCTCAATAAATATTGATCATATCAGTCTAAATGTATCATCATTTATGGTTCCTGGTAACCTTTATCTTCCTTCCCAACAGCACTGCAATCCCACACCTCCTTCTGCCTGTGCCGACTCTGGGGCTGTGTTGGTTAAAGCAAAGTGGAGTCGGTGAAACTCCAGAGAAATCGGAATCACCCAGGATTGACCTACTACAGGCGAAACTACGGCACTACTGAACAAGCACTTCGGAAAAGTTCGCAAGTGTCTTACGACGACCTCAGATTACGACCTGTGGATTCAGTTTAACCCCGTAGTTCCCACATGTGGCTCCCCCACCTGGTATATGACGTAGGTACGGAATGAACGGTGCGTCTGCAGTAAATGTTAGCTAAACCATCACTTTCTGCACCGCCTGCAAAAGCACGACAACAGAAGAGAGGAGACGGCAGAGTGCTGACGGCTGTACTGCGCGACTTCCTTTTGACATTTTTGAATGGGGATTTTTCTGATATCTAATGAATTCTCAGAAGAGTTTCGGGTCACACGTGATTGTGTTCTTTGTTCTTGTCTTTCGTACCGGAGCCCGTACAGCTGAGCAGGCCGCTTTCATCTTACTTCAGCCTCCCCTCCCCACCCCCACCAACCAACTCCATCTCTGTGCACCTTGCACGATGCTAATTGCACTGCATACCTGCACGCACGGATCATCAAGAGGAACCACAAACGCCAGCGTCACACTCAAACTGAGCTGATCTTTATCTTTCTGGAAGATTCTCAGAAACTGGTCAAAAACTGCCTTTATTCTTTCTCTACATTAAACAGTCAGACTCTTCCATTCATACCATAAGCAGCTATTTCTACCTCTTCATCCATTCTTCTCCAGCACTAATAAGACTTCTCAGGGCTGGTGCTGCAGAGGTGGGTGACAAACCGTATATGATGTGCTACAATATTTATCTGATACATTATAATAGACGCAACAGTGCACATCTCAAAAACAACAATGGACACTAACACACACACTGCGCGTACAGTTACTTTACTCAGCCCCCTGCTGCTCTACATCCAGTTAAACAGGACTAATTATCCTCGGATTCTAATCAAACATGCAGATGGGAAGTTTTCAAACTTATGAAACTTGGTGGGTAGGATTGACATTGTGAGACATGCAAATGATCTGCAAGGATGGTCCTTATCACTGTCCCTGACTGACCCAACAGCCACGATTGCAGACATTCAGTGCTTTGTTGTCACACGTCCAGAAGGCCTGGTGTCACTCCACCTCCGCCCCTACCGCACCATCTGCAGGAACTGTGTGAGAATATTCATGCTGCATGGGACGGATTATCACAGGAGACCATTAGGAACCTCTACAACTCCATGCAGAGACGTCTGGCATGTTGGGTTAGCAATCACGGTGGCCCGATGCCATACTGAGAGACACTACTTCTGTCAAAATGTATCATCATTTATTGTTCCTGGTAACCTTTATCTTCCTTCCCAACAGCACTGCAATCCCACACTTCCTTCTGGGTGCAGCTGTTCTACTGATGATGAGTGTACTTTAATACTATAGCCGTATGTTAATCAGAGTGTATTCCTTGGTGTGAACAGCAGGTTTTTCCTTAAATAACTCCCTAAATGGTTTTCCAAAATCGTTACAGGCAAACAAGGAAAACATGCCTTATCTAGAACTTGGTGGCGCTCAGAGCATGACGCTGGCTTGAATGCATTCCTGAGTTCAAAACAGCCTCAGCACAGCAGTCAAGGTCAGCCGCAGTGATTTGGTGTTTGAGTATCAATGACCCGTCCATCCTCGCGACCTGACTCACTCTGTTTACTCTATAGCAGCAGAGTTACACACTACAGCCCAGCTCACCTCCAGCACCACATCACATCACAGCCTCCACCCAGCTGCTCCTGCAAGGGCCCTGCAGGTGGATACCTCATCACTACTGGGATAACAATGTGCACATATCTCTGACACGTCAAACCCCCGACGAACATCATCCCTCTGCTGTCTCATTCTGGACTAACATTATGCAAATGAGCTGAGCAGTGGCCAATCAGACTGTTGATGTGTGGCGCGGTAACCGATCGTGCCTGACCTACAGCCACATGCTGAGATGTGACACAGGAGCCGAGCGGGAGATATAACAGCTTATAAAAGATCATTATGACTTTTGATTCCTACTTTGGGATACAGCTCAGAACATCCTTTTATTATTATTATTATTATAATTATTATTATTATTATTAGTGATTGTGCAACACTACTGTTATCCAAATTATATTCTTCTTCTTCTTCTTGACTAACTCATCCCGCAGTTTGAGATATCAACACCGTTCCAACTCCGGAATGCTCTGTCTGCTTGGGAATGCTATGCTTATATGCAGCTTTTAGATGCTTAAATTCTACATTATTTCCCATTGAGAATGAATGGGGTGGAAAAGTACATGTCCATCTACTGCACTTCTGCTCAACCGACAGACACCGTTCCACATACACTATATCAGGACAGACCCCCGAGCACAAATTCAGTGTTGGGTTGACCCGCACTCGTCTGTTTGTCTTTCTTTCTCTCCCTAGTTCCTCCCATAGACTCCCATTTATTTTCACCCCCATTCAAACTTTTGTTTCCTTTACCCTACAGCCACCAAACTGCATGTTACTCCTCTATCTGTTGTTCATTCATCCCTCCTCCCTACCATAGACTACCATTCATGTTTAATGTCTGTGTGGGTTTCTTCCTCCGGGTGCTCTCATTCCCTCCCACTGTCCAAACACATGCGGTTTGTACGCCAAGGTGAACTTGGAATTTCCTCAACTGGGAACTCTTTGCTAACAGCTTTGCTAACCACCAGCTTCCCTATTAGCTGTACAGAATGCATCAGTTTGAGTTGGACGGCCCGTTTGTTGATCAGCCTTCTGAAAGGGCTCCGGTCTACAGTTAGGCATAAGCCAGCTAATTCGCTCTCACCTACAGCAGTGATGATGTCATCTGTATAATTCACTTAAAACCACGTACATGTCTGAATCCGGCTTCGGCGGTGGAGTGAAGCTGAGTGAACGAGTCTGTGACTGGGTAAGAGGTTCACCTGCCATCAACTTCAAACACCAGAGCAGATACCAAAGTTCATCTACTGAAAACACATGGGCACAGCTAAACACTCAAACCCTACCCCCTCAGACAGAGAGAGAGAGAGAGAGAGAGAGAGTAGGGAAGAGAGGGAGAGAGAGAGAGAGAGAGAGAGACAGAGAGAGATAGAGAGAAAGAGAGAGGGAGAGGAGAGAAGAGAGAGATGGAGAGAGACAGTGAGAGAGACACAGAGAGAGAGAGAGAACACACACACACACACACACTCTCTCTCTCTGGCAGTGAGGTGTTGGTGGTGAAAGAGCGGGCCCGCTGCCGATGAGGTCAGTGGGAAGGTTTGGCATTCCACAAACACACACTCAGGAATACCCACTGCATTCCATACACACACACACACTCACACACAAACACAGAGCCAAAACACACACACACACACACACACACACACCTCATAATCAAGCCACTCTGTGTGTGTGTGTGTGTGTTTGTATGTGTATATGTGATATGTGTGTGTGTGAAATAGAGTATGTATGTATGTGTGTGTGTGTGTGTGTGTGTGTGTGTGTATGTTTGTATGTGTATATGTGATGTGTGTGTGTGCGTGTGAAAGAGAGTATGTATGTATGTGTGTGTGTATGTATGTGTGTGTGTGTGTGTGTGTGTGTGTGTGTGTGTGTGTGAAAGAGAGTATGTGTGTGTGTGTGTGTGTGTGTGTGAGAGTATGTATGTATGTGTGTGTATGTAAGTGTGTGTGCGTGTGTTGGTGTAACTACAGTGGTCCATAGAGAGTATCTGGACACTTTAACCCTCAGTAAACTTTCACTCTGGTCAGCCGCGTTTCTGGCAGCAGTGCATCCCAAACTGAGGGCAGCTGTCTCGCTGTATCGCTGATGTAGCCGTCTCTTTACTCTGTGCTTTAGAAGGCAGCGCTGTGAAGGAGGTACCTGCCGGTTCAGACGGTGACATATCACATCAGCCGCTAACTGTTAGCGTTAGCTGTTAGCATCTTTTACCCAGAAATAAGTCTTTTAAGATGACGAGCTTCTTGTAACCTTAAGCGCACACAAACCGGTCTCTCTCCTCCGCTGTCTGTCACTTCCGGCGGATATAATGGAAAACGGGATTATGGGATTATGTATGGCAGTGAAGGATACATGTACACCGCCTTCAAAAACCGGCCGAACAGAGAAACCAGCAGCGTATTATACACATTATACGTATTATACACAATACACATTAGATTCAGATACCGCTGGGTGTTTTCCTGCCTCAGAGTACCGTCTGTTTCTCTGTATACTTTATTACCCTGTACTTCAATGGTCAGGACCCCCACAGGACCACCACAGAGCAGGTACTATGTTGGTGGTGGATCATTCTCAGCACTGCAGTGACACTGACGTGGTGGTGGTGTGTTAGTGTGTGTTGTGCTGGTGTGAGTGGATCAGACACAGCAGTGCTGCTGGAGTGTTTAAACACTGTGTCCACTCACTGTCCACGCTATTAGACACTCCTACCTTGCTGGTCCACCTTGTAGATGTACAGTCAGAGACAATAGCTCATCTGCTGCTGCACAGTGCAGTGCTGGTCATCCTCTAGTCCTTCATCAGTGGTCACAGGACGCTGCCCACAGGATGCTGCCCAAAGGACACTGTTGGCTGGATAATTTTGGTTGGTGTACGATTCTCAGTCCAGCAGTGACACTGAGGTGTCCAGCAGCACTGCTGTGTCTGATCCACTCACACCAGCGCAACACACACTAACACACCACCACCACGTCAGTGTCACTACAGTGCTGAGAATTATCCACCACCCACATAATACCTGCTCTGTGGTGGTCCTGACCCTTACAGATAACAGTGTATCATACAGTGGCCATGGTCAGGTCTATTACAGTATTACAGTACTATGACAAAAAAGAAAGTGGGTTACGAAACTCTCTCCTGACTCGCTGTGTAGTCCATGTGTTCCTGAACGAGCTCCAGACGAGAAAACATCCCACGCGCGCCAGGAATGCTGAAACTCTGACGTCAGCGCAGCGTCCTGTCAAGGCATGCCGACCTCACAGTCTACCTGCACAGGTAACCCTGAGGCTATTTTTAGCTGGGGTGTGAGGAGAGGGTGTTCTGACGTCTACGGCATGAAAAGTTGTGGCTTTCTGATGTCATTCACACACCTCAACACCGATACCAGCATCCTGCGTGACGGACAAAAACATTCCTAAAGCTGTTATAAGCTTTATACTACACCCAGCACTGTGACCCAGAGAGCTGCCTTCTTTCAAATCACTACCGGTGGAAACAGCTCCACCTGCATACGGAGGAAGAAGAACGTCAAAGGAACATACGTGACGTTTTCAAAACTCATCGAGCTCCTAACAACCACCTGGAAGACCAGGTACTTTTCCACGAACACTAAAAGTATCAGAATCTCCAACATCTGCTCAAACTACAGAGTTTAATATGGAAGAACCCAACATTCCAGCTTCTATAGTTATAATAATGAATAACTTCATAGTATTAACAGTTAATAATAGTTTTGTTATAATAGTTAGTAATAGTGTAGTTATAATACTCAGCAATAGTGTACTTATAATAGTAATAGTACAATAATAGTAAAGTTAGTAATAGCAATTGCAATAGTAATAGAATAGTTACAATAGTTAGTAATAGTACAGTTATAATAGGTAGGAATTGAGTAGTTATACTAAAAATGTAATAATACATAATTTAATTACTAAAATTTAATTAAAATAGCAGTAGTATATTTATAATAGTCAAAACGTACTTATAATAGTCATAGTACAGTTTGAGTTAGTAATCTTGTAATTACAATGGTTAGCATTAGAAGAGTTATAATAGTTAGTAATATATATATATTATTATATTATATAGTAATATAGTTACAATACCTAATAGTATAGTTACAATAGTATGTGTAGTTATAATAGCTAGTAATAGTATAATTATAATAGGTGCTAAAAGCACAGTTAAAACAGTTAATAACAGAACAGGAGTTAGGAGTTAGTTACTATAATTATAACAATAATAGTGTACTTTAAATAGTCATTAATAGCGCAATTATAATTTCACTAATCATTTAATTATAATAGTAATAATTTAATTATCATAGTAATAGTGTAATTACACTAGTCAGTAATAACATAATTATAATAGTCATAGAGCAGTTATAATAGTCAGTAATAGAGCAGTTACAATAGTCAGTAATTGAATAGTAATAATAGTCAGTAATAGAACAGTTACAATAGTCAGTAATAGAAACAGCAATAATAGTCAGTAATAGAACAGCAATAATAGTCAATAATAGAACAGTAATAATAGTCAGTAATAGAGCAGTTATAATAGTCAGTAATATAGCACTTATAACAGTCAGTAATATAACAATAATAATATTTAGTAATAGAACAGTAATAATAGTCAGTAATAGAACAGCAATAATATTTAGTAATAGACGTTATAATGTCAGTAATAGAACAGTTATAATAGTAACTGAACATGTATAATAGTCAGTAATACAACAGTTATAATAGTAATAGTGTATTTATAATAGTCAGTAATTGAATAGTCATAACAGTCATTAATATAGCAGTTACAATAGTCAGTAATAGAGCAGTTACAATAGTCAGTAATAGAACAGTTACAATAGTCAGTAATAGAACAGTTATAAGTCAGTAATAGAACGGCTATAATAGTAATAGTGTATTTATAATAGTCAGTAATTGAATAGTCATAACAGTCATTAATATAGCAGTTATAATAGTCAGTAATAGAACAGTTATAATAATCAGTAGTTGAACATTTATAATAGTAGTGTTTTTATAACAGTCAGTAATAAAACAGTTATAATAGTCAGTAATAGTGTATGTATAAGTCAGTAATAGAACAGTTATAATAGTAACTGAACATGTATAATAGTCAGTAATAGAGCAGTTATAATAGTCAGTAATATAGCACTTATAACAGTCAGTAATAGAATAGTAATAATATTTAGTAATAGAACATTTATAATAGTCAGTAATTGAACATTTATAATAGTCAGTAATAGAGCAGTTATATAATCAGTAATAGAACAGTAATAATAGTCAGTACTAGAACAGTTATAATAGTCAGTAAATGAACATTTATAATAGTCAGTAATAGAACAGTTATAATAGTCAGTAATAAAACAGTTATAATAGTCAGTAATTGAACATTTATAATAGTAATAGAACAGTTATAATAGTCAGTAATTGAATAGTAATAACAGTCAGTAATAGTGTATTTAGAATAGTAGTAGAACAGTTATAAGTCAGTAATATAGCAGTTATAATAGTAATAGAACAGTTATAATAGTCAGTAATTGAATAGTAATAACAGTCATTAATATAGCAGTTATAATAGTCAGTAATAGAACAGTTATAATAGTCAGTAGTTGAACATTTATAAAAGTCAGTAATAGTGTTTTTATAACAGTCCGTAATAGAACAGTTATATAGTCAGTAATACTATGGGTCTGATCCCTTATAGTGTAATTACAGTATGAGTTGAAGGTTCAGCAGAATGATCATAGCTCTGCTGCAGTTGTGCACTGAGACACATGCATGAGGAAGACAGGTAACCGACTCACATCATCCGCAGTCTTAATTTAGCTCAAGAGAAATTAGGCTGTATAACCACAGTGGAACTTCAGGCCTTGATCTGTGATAGCCGGCGTAACTGACCACATCTCAGAGCACCGCAGAACTTTCAGAAGTCTCAGTGTCAACACAACACTCCCGGCTTACTAACATGATTTCAACTACATCATTACAATCACAACAACTACATTACAATCAGTACCAAACACATACATACCAAGTGACAAGTGAGAGTGTTTGTGTGTGTGAGAGAGAGAGATAGTGTGTATGTGTGTGATAGTGTGTATGTGTGTGTGTGATAGTGTGTGATAATGTGTGTGTGTGTGTGTGTGTGTGTTAGGTACACAGCTGTGGGACCTGAACACATTCTGAGGTTCAGCTTATAAACTCCTTACACTCTCCATGCTTTCATAACTGACACATGACCTACACACTAGTCACTAGTGTTACTGGATCAGAACTAAGACTCAGTTAAAGGGTTAAACACGGTTCTGACTGGTCTGGTTCAACACAGAGATCATTTTATCCCAGGTGGTTGCTAAGGTGTTACTAGACTGTTGCTAAGCTATCCCTGGTGGTTGCAAAGGTATTACTGGGGTAGGTGTTGATATGGTACCCCAGGTGGTTACAAAGGTATTACTGGGGTAGGTGCTGATATGGTATCCAAGGTGGTTGCTATGGTATTACTGGTTTAGGTGTTGATATGGTATCCAAGGTGGTTGCTATGGTATTACTTGGTTAGGTGTTGATATGGTATTCTAGGTGGCTGCTAAGGTTTTACTAGCCAATTGCTAGTATATATATAATATATAAAAAAATATAAATCTATATAAAAAAAATATAAAAACTGATGCTCTCTGGCTTTGCCCAATTCTGTACATTAATATTATATATAATATAATATCTAATATTTATAGGAGTTTCGCTGTGAAGTGTGAGAGATATAAGGTAAGGATCCCACTACAGTGATCAGAGTAAAGGATGTTGGAGTTGATGAATACAGTCAGTATGCAAAGTTAAACACTTTAAAAGTAGGTTGCTAAAAATGACTCACACACACGCACACACAGACGCACACACACACACGCACACACACACACACACACACACACACACACACACACACACACACACACACACACACTACCTCTGCGTATCTCACCTTCCTCTCCTCAATTACTCATACTGAAACATCTTTGTACCTACCGTGAGCATGGGAGATTTTCACGTAACCTCAGCTAACCTCACTCTTCCGTTTGCAGCAAGGAAGCTGCTCGCTGCTAAAGCGCGGCTGCAGATAAAGCTCCTTCTCAACCAGCTGCGACTTCTCTGTCAAATCTAATAACCACACTGATCGCTGACCACACGCTGCGAAACTGACCAGCGCGCTGTGAAACCCTGGGGGAGTCTTGTGTGTGCGTGTGCAATCCCCCGTGCTGTCCTACCAGAAATCCCAAAGCAAACCACACATCACTGGGGGACTTCACAAGCACTTCTCAAAACACAGGCCAATAACATTTTACAAGCAGTTACACACGTTACTATTACTACACTATTACAGATTATAATCTACTGCTTACATTGTCATTACACAGTCATTACAGCTCATTACACAACGCTGGCACTGCATGATGTTCTACTGCAGCAACAGTATTATACTATAACATGCAGTTAAAGTAAGTTACATCTTATAATCTCTGTATTCCACCAGTTACACTTGTTATTACACATACATTACAGCTCATTACACATGACTGAATAACATGATGGATTATAATCTCTCACTGTTATTACATGTAGCCCAATGAAATCTCATGACATCTCAATATCTCACTTGTTATTATATGTAGATACAATATATATTAGCTCACAATCTCACACAAATGTCTTTCACTTGTTATTACATGTACATTACAGCTTATCACAACCTTTACTCTCATTGTTATTACATGCAGCTCAAATATCTCATAACATCTCAATATCTCACTTGGTAAAGCTCACACTGTCTTTAACTAACTGTTATTACATGTACATTACAGCTCATAACATGTAGCTAACAGCATTACATGTTGTAACCTCTCACTGTTGTTACATGCAGTTAAATTATTAATTGTCTCATTTGTTACTATATACATATAGATAAAGCGTATTACTAGTTGATAATCTTGCATCGTATTTAACTTGTTATTACATCTGCATTACGGCTTATAACAAAGCTAAGCAACATCAGAAGTTATAATCTTTTGCTGTTATTACATGTAATATAAGTGCACTTACTATGCAGTTAAAACATGTAATATTAATTACATTTTATAAGACACCACTAAATAACATTACAGGTTATAAACTTGTTATTACATGTACATTGATGCTTATAATATGTAGCTAACATAGCATTACAAGCTAAAATCTCTTACTGTTACTACATGTAGCTAAATTATATGTTATACTCTCACAGTGTATTTCACTTGTTATTACATGTACATTACAGCTTATAACATAGCTAAGCAACATTATAAGTTATAATCTGCTGTTATTACACACCAATTTTATAATATCATTATTATGTAGCTAAAGTATGTAACAGTTATAATCCATCATTATCATTCACTAACTCATGCACTCGTTATGACATGTACATTCCAAGTTATAACAACTACACAACATCTCAGGTTATTATTATTAACCTCTCACTGTTATTACACTAATTATATCTCATAACATCTCAGTAACTCACTTGCTACTGTGTTTAGCTAAATATCGTTAAAGTACATAACCTCGAATTGTCTTATACCTGTTTTAACATGTACACTAATGCTTATAACACATCACTAACATTACAGGTTATAATCTCTCGCTGTTATTATATGTATTTATATATTAATATACATACTATTTTTTATAAAAAAATTTTAATTTGTTATTATACATCACTAAAGTGCATTATAGGTTATAACCTCACCTTGCAGCTTATATCACGCAACTAAAAAATAACATTATGAGTTATAATCTTTTCTTATTACAAGTAAATGACCTTATAATCTCACTTATTATGTAGCTGAAGCATGTAATACATATAATCTGTCATTGTCTTTCACAAACTGATATGCTGGTTTCTGCATGTACATTAAAGCTTATTGCACATAACTACATTACATTAGAGGTTATAACCCCTCAGTGTTAATACTGTGTAGCTTTATTATATCTCAAAGCCTTACTTGTCATTATACGTTGTCACAGCACATCATGGCTTATTCAGTCAATTACATCTTATAAGCTCTTATTATCTTGCTTGCTATGTAGCTTGACTGTATAACAGCTTATAATCTCTCATTTAACAGTTATATACTTATAACACATGGTATATATACCCCTTTCAGTGTGAACGATTGAGGACTAAGTATGACCATCACTGTGCAATAAGGGCATCGGCGTGCAGCCGTTTAGCCAGTGCGCTGCTTCCCCGGACGGACTGTATCCATTACGTTAGTGGTCACCAACCCACTGCATGGATCTCTACTGACCTTTTCGCAGGTCTCGACCCAAATCCCAAACACAAAGTGACCAAAGTGATGCATTCTGGACGCACCATTTCCCAGTTCATCACATCATTTAAGCCAAGTACTATTAGACGTTTCTTTTGGGCCGTGCTCAATGTTTTGGCTTAAAGGGAAACCTCACCAAAATTGATCAAAATTCCTGCATAATTAAAGGGTTAGGATGCAAACAGAGTCGTTCAGAGGGGTTTGGTGTGAAACACTAGATAAAGTCAGAACTGTTCACAGTGGTGGTGGAACCAGACGTCCCCCTCTAAAAGCTCCCTCACACAAAGTTACTACATGAGATGGTTATGAATACTCTGCCTGATGTCTGAGATGGTGTTTATGATAGTTTGGAGAAGATTTCAGGCTTAAACTCCATTCATGGTGGAGGGATACATGCTGCAGGGCGCTGTGAAGCAAAATAGTCCCTCAGAATTTCCAGATTTTCCCATTATCAACATTCCATATAAACTCAGAAGACGTGTAGGTTCATTAGTGGTTTAGATAGGCAATAAAATGTCTATATGTGTGTTCTAGACATGGAGAACCCTGGTTCCCATCACCACCACTGTACAGAACATATAGAACTATACAGAAAATCAGTAAGTCTGTAAATCCCAAACTTGGAGCGTCCTCCGCATCCTTTAGTGTGGACACCTGATCCAGCTAACAAGCCCTCCCTGAAGTAAACATGCTTCCCATTCTGCACACACATTACGCTTTATGTTATACGGGCTGGAGCTGAAGCTGTGGAACAGGCAATAACACAATATGAAACTATGAGATTTCTATATTAGCACTATATGGATAATAACACATTCATATAGTGCTCTTGTAGTGAATTATAAGTAAATCACAATTTATTAAAAGTTGTTTGGGAATTGTGTCCAGAAATTCCCATCACATTACAATATAATCATTAACGCTTGTACTGCATGGCCCCATAAAAAGACCTATAGTATTACTACACTAGAATATATAGTACTGGTGTACCACCTTCTAACAAACTCCAATAAAGTCCTATTTATTTGAAGATGATTCCTATAGGAATTGCACAAAAAAAATCCTGTTATGTTTCCATATACATAACTGCCAATGCTTGTATTGTTCCTGGCAGCAAACTATAGTAGTTATTCCAGTTTATTTTAGGATTCCTATAGGGATCCTATAGAAAGTCCTGTAATCCTAGCCAATATAATCTGCTATAATTCCCTATTAAAGTTCCATAGATTCTGAATGGAAATGTATGGAAATATACAGTATAATTCTACAGTGTATAATTACGGTATTATGCATTCCAGTAACTTACAACAATTGTCCCATGCTACTTCAATATTCCTATAGAAATACGCATGACATATATTACGTGAACTAAAATATTCTGAATAATTCCTGCAGGTGACCCACAGAATTCCCTGTAATAATACTATATAAATGTATACTGCTTGTTTACTATCCTGTAGTAGAGTAATAGAGCCTCCCTGAGTGCTATTACCCTGCACAATCTATATAACCCATGTACCCCTACAGTAAATCACAAAGTACAGTAAATGTGATGGATTCTGGTGGG
The DNA here is from genome assembly GCA_034552555.1 of Semaprochilodus insignis. Classification (NCBI taxonomy): domain Eukaryota; kingdom Metazoa; phylum Chordata; class Actinopteri; order Characiformes; family Prochilodontidae; genus Semaprochilodus; species Semaprochilodus insignis. Next base: position 28,513,133 of record CM067490.1, on the reverse strand, counting down.
AATTGCACAGAAATCCCTCTAATAATAATCTATAATACGTGTGTACTATCCTATAGCAGAGCACTGGGAATGCTATAGAGGTCCTGCACTGTTACAAGCTAATGTAACCTATATTCCTTGTGTTCCCCCTACAGTTACCCCAAAGCAGGAATCATGTAGAAGCACTTCTGATATAACTATGTAATCTATTCTGGTTCTTCAAAGGGTTCTGTAGTGAAGGCAGTGGTGCTATCTAGAGCAATGAGTTCTTTGCATGCATGAATTGGTTCCTCAGATTGATGAAGAATGTGCTGTAGATGAGTCTATACAGCACCAACCAGGGTTTATGATGTCAAGCTCAGCAGAACCCTTCTCCACATACAACACGCTCTCCATCAATCTGAGGAACCAGTTCAAGCATGCAGATGGTTCTAAGTGGAACCGAGCACAGAACCCTTGAAGAGACATTTGACTCTGAGGTTTCTGCAGAATAAGTCCCTGCAAGTCTTGAGTGGTGATTACTGATCTGGAGTGTGCTGTACCTTCCATCCCGCGGAGCTGTTGCTGTCCCCCTTGTCCCTGAAGTAAGGCACACTCTTCACCATCCACTCGTAGATCTGACTCAGAGTGAGGCGCTTCTCAGGGGAACTGTCGATGGCCCTGGTGATCAAATCCGCGTAGCTCATGTTGCCCCAGGCGTTTCTCCGGGACGAACTGCTCTTCCTCTGCCCGGATAGAGGCACCTGTTGCTGCTGCTGAACCAGCCTGGGACTCTGCTGCTGCTGCTGGCTCTGCTGGGGCTGGTGATGGACGCAGCCTTCCGGACACTGGAAGCCAGTGCACGGAACGAACCCCTTCCCTTCCTCCGGGTAGTCCTCCGTCTCCTCCAGCAGGCTCAGGCTGCTAATGAAGTCCACATTGCCCGGCTCCTGCTTTACCGAAGGCGCCGGGGAAGAGGTGCTGGAACCGCCCGGTTCACTGATGTCCGGCCGGGGCAGCGGCCAAGTGCAAGAGCGCGGCCGGGAAAGAGGCTCAAAGTCCGGGTCGAAATCGACCAGCTGCCGCTGCTCGGCCATGGCGAAAACTGAAGGTAGAAAGAGAAAATTTCCGCAGACTTGTCACCCAAACTAAGAGCAACCATGCATGGCTGGAGTCCCTCAAGCCTCCTCTCGGAAGGAAAACAAAGTTCGTGTGAGTGCTGTGTTTATGTTTTGGAGCCGCTCAGTGACGTCCAGCTATCAGCATGCTTCGGCTTTCAGTGAGTGTAGTTGTAGAAGCGGCGTAAACTGACACCAGCCCCAGGGCTGGCCACGCCCCCTCCTAGCGAGTCAAGGCGCACGGAGTCCAATCACGCCTGCCTCATTTGCATACCCCGCCTCTTTGGTGCTTACTCAACCACCTGTTGATTTTATTTCGATTTAGCTGCTTTTTAAACTTTTCTAGCCCACAAATCTAGAACATACATGTAGGAAAAGTCCACCGATTTTCCAAATAAAAAAATTACATAATTAAAGGGCTTCGAGTTGTTTGGTGTAAAGTCCTCAGAACCGTTTTTACGGTGATGGAACCAAACGTCCACTGATGGTTTTGATAGTACATAAGATGTCTATATTTTTTGTGCTGCATACATGGCAACCCCTGGCTCCCATCACCACCGCTGTAAAGAACATCTGAACCATGTCACACCAAACCCGCTCTGAATATCACATTGTTTACACCCCAGACACTGAACTATTTAGAATTTCGAGCCATTTTGGTGGAATTCCCCTTCAGACTCTTCAAGCTGTGTTCATTGATCCTCCTTAAGTTTAGAAATCAGGAGGCACTTTGAAATCGACATGAACGTGACTGCAAACTAAACAGACCCCTAAGTCACGGAACCGCTGAGAGGACAACACTCCAAACTAACACGTTTATTAGGATTATTGACTCTGAGGTGTTTTAAAGCAAGCCTCAGATTACAGATCACTAGGGTCACTAGGGAGCGCCATAAACCACCGGTTCAGCTTCTGTATCACTGCAAGTGCAGACTACACCTGGTGGACACTGAAAGATCTACAGTCCCAAATGGAAGTGCAAAGGAAAACTGTTCTGCTCCCAACCCAGCTGTAAATTAGGGCTCCATGTGAAAGGTTTCGGAGCTAGAAATTCTTGTTCCAAGCACGGAAAACTGCACTGACCTTAACAGACTCAAGCATGCAACCCTAAATGGGGGTTCCTGCATGACTAAGTAGTTAGGTAGCAAACAAAGACATTCAGAGTGGACATTCAGTGTGAAACCCTCCAATTCAGAGACAGAACTGTTCACAGTGGTGGTGAATGGAACCAAACGTCCCCCTCTAAAAGCTCCCTCACAGAAAGTTACTACATGAGATGGTTATGAATACGCTGCCTGATGTCTGAGACGCTGTTTATGATAGTTTGGAGAAGATTTCAGCCTTAAACTCCATTCATGGTGGAGGGATACATGCTGCAGGGCGCTGTGAAGTAAAATAGTCCCCCGAAGAAAACATTATTTCCAGGTTTTCCAGATTTTCCCATCATCAACATTCCATATAACACTGAGAAGACAGGTTCACTGGTGGTTTAGATATGTGTCTATATGTGTGTCATAGACATGGAAAACCCTGGTTGCCACCACCACTGTAAAGAAATCACTTAGTTTAGCCATTACACCGGAACAACAACATTTCAAAAATAGGTGGATTTCTCCTTCTTAACCAACTAAAGGGCATCTTAGGCCTTATTTGAGATATCCAATACAAACCTCAAAGTCAGATCAAGCTGTGTGGCACTACAAAAATTACTGTCCATCATCATTTCCAATAGATCAGTTTAATTAAAAATAAATATTTACACACGTATACTCTCAATAACACACACACACACAAACACACACACACTTAGAACACTGTCCAGTCAGTCTCCACCTGCAGACAGTGAGGAGCATCAGTTTGTGTGATGGGTTCCTGCTAAACAGTCCAGTGTGTGGTCATACAAGGTGGCACGTGTGGGTCAGATCCGGATGGTGTAGGAGTCAGAGTGTGTGACATAGCGGACCCAGCGCTGCGATGGCCCCGGCTGGGTATGCGAGAGCCGGAGGAAGCGGATCTGGAGTCCCGTACAGGTCTGCTTGGGCAGCTCAAAGCTCATACTGACTGGTCCCACCTCCAGGAGAGAGGCGGAGCTGAGACCTGGAACCTCTACCTATACAAACAAATGGCATTCCGGGTCAACATCACGCAACCAGAACACAACAGAAAACAAACTTCATCAAAATACACCAATAACAGGAGACATCCACATTTCAGTTCCTCATTCTCAAAACCACAAAATTTACAAATATCACTCATAGTAGATAGCAAATAATTCATAGTGGATATTGAATAATTCACAGTAGATACTGAATAATTCATAGTGGATAGTGAATAATTTATAGCACATACTGAATAATTCATAGTGGATAGTGAATAATTTATAGCACATACTGAAGAATTCATAGTGGATGCTGAATAATTCATAGTGGATGGTGAATAATTCATAGTAGATACTGAATAATTTATAGCACATACTGAATAATTCATAGTGGATACTGAATAATTCATAGATACTGAATAATTCATAGTGGATAGTGAATAATTTATAGCACATACTGAATAATTCACAGTGCATACTGAATAATTTATAGTACATACTGAATAATTCACAGTGGATACTGAATAATTTATAGTACATACTGAATAATTCATAGTGGATACTGAATAATTTACTGAATTTTAATAATATATACGTAATAATATTATTATATTTCCATATAAATTATAGGTGGATTTTATAAGCATTATTATATACATTTATGAGGGAATTTTTTACAGGTTGCCATTTCCGTGACCCAAAGCAAAACTCCTATTCCAGTGCTACCTTGAACACAGCAGAGAGCTGAGCGCCCCCAGGGAATCGTGGGATGGACCACAGAATGGCCTTATTTTTAAGCTGCAGCTCCGCCGTCTGGTCAGGACTGCTCAGCTCCTGAGACAAACTGAACAGAGACAAGGCGATGACAGAATTCATGATGACAAGTACAGATGAATAAATAAAACACTAAATTCACTTCATTCAAATGTTTATATCAATTCCACATGAATAAAACACACTAGATCCAGTAAACCAACAGAACAAATTACACTCAAGAGATGTATTTTACTCATGTAGAAATTCAGCACGTCTTTTCGGTCTAGTGAGCTTTGAACATGAACATGGTGACATGAAAATGGTATAATTGTGAGCGTTAAATTTTCCCGCACCTTACAGAGCCCTTTGGGACTGGCACAGTAACAGAGACGTTCAGAGCCGTGCTGCAAAAACAGAACTTAATTAGATGAGTTGTGCTGCGAGTGAACTTCAAACTCTTTCAGTAGAAATGAACCACATGAACCACATCATGGCACACGACATGCCCCTATACTTCGAGTCGTATGGTCTATCTGAAGCTGAATGTGTGCAGTAAGTACATAGGCTGCAGTGTTCCATACCTTTTGGGCAGCAAGTCACAGCGCAGTTTGAGGAAGATCAATAACCTGCGGGAACAGACAGTGAAGGGTGAGGTACTGTTCTCAGCAACAGCTCTATCAGCCACAGCAGCAGATCAGTCAGCATACCTGCTCCCATAATCCTTCTCCACGGTGGGGAAGAGGCGGAAGGGGGGCGCGCAGGGCAGCTCGTCACTCAGCTGATACTGCATCAGAGTTTGCTGAAGCAGAAACAAACAAGACTGTCGGTTCTGTAACTCTAACAGGATCGTTCGTTCGCATTTTACTTCCTAAACTGTTTTTTATAAAATCGTGTAAAGCTGGAAGAGCAGATCATTTCTACACAAGGCTGAAATTCGGAACAGTATTGGGCTCAGAAAATTCCCACATGTAGATGCTCACATGAAGGATGCAATGTCGCAATTGGGGATGCGCCGAGTGTTTGGCAACCAGAATTATTCAACCAAAAATAGAGAAGAAAAAAAAAAAAAAACACTTTCGGTGCTCTGTGTCGCATAAGTGGAAACGCAGAATAATTTGAATTTGAAATTTAAAGACATTTGAATTTATCCCGAACAATGGCGAACGTTTTCAATGATACAGTTACCTTCCTCTAGCTCCCGGATGTAGACAGGAACCAGAGTGTTATTCAGTTTCAAGCATTTGAGCCAAACGGAACTCCAGACAGAGTGAATAACAGAACCGAGCCACTACAGCAAGGCAGACAGACAGCAGCGCCTGTCTGTCTGTCTGTCTGTCTGTCTCTCTGTCTCTCTCTCTCTGTCTCTCTCTCTCTCTCTCTCTCTCTCTCTCTCTCTCTCTCTCTGTGTTTTTCCTTCCGTGTCTCAGTGCACATGCCCACATCCTCCTTAAAAAAATGACCTCAATTTTATAACACGATAACATCGCAGCCAGTGTGGAGTAAACCCAGAAAACCAAGACAAAAATACATCCCAGACAGTAAAAACGTATTGGCCCAAATCTGGCCCACATTCCCCATTTTACCAGATGGGCTGACAGCACTTGGGTGCACCGCTCCTAGTGGCAAGATGTGGACCACATATGCACCACATTAGGGCCACATCTCAGCCAAAAGTAGGCTGTATCTGTGCCAGAAGTGGACCAGATCTGTTTTGGGACAGGTGGGCCAAATGCATGTTGTAAATATCTGGGCCACCTTCAGGTCACAGCTGATTGCCAGTGCCGAGAGTGGACCAGCACTGCTATATGTTTGCCAGATGTGGCCAACACCTGCTTGCTATCTGGGATTTAACCTATTTAGTTTATGCAGTGGTGAAAATGTAGTAAAATTAATGAAAGACTAAACAAAAAAACGTGTTTGGTATTCGGCCAAAAGTTCATTTTGGTGCATCCCTAGTCACAATATTATTAGGCACGGGACATTGAACACTGGGGGTGTAACAATCCTGAAACCGAGACTGAAACTGCTGTACCCCGTTCAGATTACACCAATTTTACTGTATTGCTTGTGTCAACAGCATGACTATTTTGGTCCAGTCGTGCTGGAGTGATCACGCCCGTGCTGAAGTTTGCGAAGTTGAAGTTAAGTTCTCCTCCCCCAACCCCCCCCCCCCCACACACACACACACAAAGAAGCAAAACGAGATATGAACGGAACCATGGCCCGCAAATCTGCTGTCAGAACAACAACTTGTAATGCAAGTCAACAGAGTCCTTTCCCCAGTCATTTTGGGTCATTTCTATTGACCTATTTATCATGAAATTAAATACATAATGTACATAAAGGGCAAGAGGTGCTTTCACATGATGTCAAACACAGCAAAATCCGAGGTTTTGTTCGGACAGCTGCTTTACAATGTGTTAACACTGCATGATGCATACGCAACCACATGCTCTTAGCGAGTACTAGCACTGGGTGAGACCGAATCTCTAGTCTACGCTCCCTAACGAGATTCGATGGCTTTATTCAACCTGCCTGACATTAAAAATATCCCTTCCACCCCAACAATAAAGAAAAAGACAATAATTATTAATTGAGGTAAAATATTCATTTTCGGGCAGTCATGGGCTGGGGGTAGGGGAACCAGCCTTGTGACCCAAGGGTCGCTGGTTTGATTCCCAGAGCTGAAAGTAGCAACTGAAGTGCCCTTGAGCAAGGCACCTAACCCCCAACTGCTCCCCGGGTGCCGTGGATAGGGCTGGCCACCACTCCGGGCAAGCGTGCTCACTGCCCAATAGTGTGTGTGTGTTTTTGTGAGTGTCTCACCCTCTAAGCAAACTAAAACATTACTTAGAATTACCAAACCTCATTAGCCTTCCCCTTTTCCTTCTTCTACAAACGTGCTGCGGTATACGAGGTTTAGTCACAACAGCTACAATATACATGGTCACATCAGAATATTAAAACCAGCTCCATCTATCGTCCACTCTATCAGCTCCACTGACCATATAGGAGCACTCTGTAGTTCTACAGTTCCAGACCGCAGTCCATCTGTTACTCTGTATACTTTATTACCCTGGACCACCACAGAGCAGGTATTATGTGGGTGGCACCGCAGTGACACTGATGTGGTGGTGGTGGTGGTGGTGTGTCTGTGTGGTGGTGGTCTCCCATACACATTGATCCTTACCTCTCCTTGGCTGGGGCACACTTTCAAAATCCTGTAAGTATCAAATTCATCAAGCTTCACAGCCTGGTGGAAACTACACTCATCCACCCTCACAGCTGTTCCATAACCTGAGAGAGAGAGAGAGAGAGAGAGAGAGAGAGAGAGAGAGAAAGAGAGAGAGAGAGAGAAAGAGAGAAAGAGAGAGAGAAAGAGAGAGAGAAAGAGAGAGAGAAAGAGAGAAAGAGAGAGAGCGCGAGAGAGAGAGAGAGAGAGAGAGAGAGCGCGCGCGCGAGAGAGAGAGAGAGAGAGACAGAGAGAGAGAGAGAGAGAGAGACAGAGAGAGAGACAGAGAGAGAGACAGAGAGTCAGAAAGAGCCCAGCCAGTATTCAGCGTCTGGTGGACATTCATTCCTACCTCTCAGCTGAGACTTTCCAATACTGAACTCCTCATTCAGCCCGATTCTCATCACTGCACAGCAACATAAAGAGATGTAAGAGACAGAGCAGGATAATATACAACATTATATGGGAAAAAAAAACATGACGTCTCCAAAACCTGAACACGTTGGAAGATAACATTTCACCCTGATCTCCCCCTCAATATCTGCTTTCATCAGTACACCCTGGAAAAGAGGATAAGGCATGATCAATGATTCCTGAAGGCTCCATCTGGTTCTCACAGCCAGCGCCAGGCACAAAATCGTCCTGCTGCACTCACATTGGAGCCGATCACCACTGAGAGCCGCTCCACCACGTCCACAAAGATTTCGTTCTTTCCTCCCTGCAAACACAAATACATACACCAACTCAGCATTACATCACTCGTGTAGCAATGAATTCAATGGTGCGTTCATCGCAGGGTCGCTACTGGGTGGTCTGCAAGTGAGTCTGTGTATAACAGAAGCCTCAATAACAACAAGACATGGTAGACATGCACCCCCAACAACAACAAGACATGGTAGACCCAGAAGAAGGTGGACCAAATGAAGTGGCCGGTCGGTTATTCTATTCTATGCAGTCCTCTTAATGAACCTACATCACTGGTGCTAATGTGGTCACTTGTAGCAGCTGTTATTATGCCAAAAGAGGAAGGCAGGTCTTACCTGTTCACTGCGATGGGACATGATGGGGCGAGTGGCAGCAGTGCTGGGAGCGACTTTACTCTGCTGGGTCTCAGCTCCGAACTACAGGGGAAAAGAACAGGAGGAGTTACCAGCTCACATACTGAAATACTGTGACTCAATAATCATACAGGCTTAGGGAATCAAGATACATGTCCAGTCGGTCACTGTAGGGACAATCGCTACATCTAAGGCTGCAACTAACAACTACTTCAATACTATAATTCATGTACTCTGACTGCCTATATCATCGGTATTTATGGCACAGTAACTGTGCGATATCT
>CM067490.1:28466437-28494718 GCA_034552555.1 Semaprochilodus insignis | reverse complement strand
ACAACAACTCACATTAAAATTTCAACAGATAGAAATTAAACCAGAAATAGAATTAAACCATAAATCATGATTAAAAAGGTGCAGAATAAAATAAACCATGATTAAAAAGAGTTAATTAACAATATGTGTTTAAAAGAAAATTAAACCTAAAAAATTTCATTAAGATTTAAAAAGTGCTGTTACAGGATAGAAGTGTAAAAGTGTCTAGTACCGGGGTTCTTGTTTCTAGTTTTGTTGGTTCAAGTTAAAAAAAATGCTTCATGTTTTCACAAGCAACCAGGTTTATTCGACCTAAAACAATTCTTAACCAGGTTTATTCGACCTAAAACAATGTTTAAATTACATTTCTTTCAGTCAAACTCAATTATTGAATGAGTTAAACTCAGAGTTCAATTGCTTGTAATAAATTAGAGTAACTTTTTTAGGTTGGACCAATGAAACACTTTTTACAGTGTAGTTTTTCAGTTGCTCTTTGGAGTAATATGTAATCAGTGACTTTAAATAAACCACACATGCGTTTTAAATAACTGGGCTGATCATTTTTATGTATTAGTCATGTTTAACTTAATGTGGTCATGTTCTGCTAATGAAAGTAGGAGAATGTTAGATCTATATAACTTTGTTAAGGTACTCTTGTGCTACTGAGCTGTAGGTTGCATGGTTATTTGCCCTTACAGCCAACAGCAAAGTGGCTAAGCAGGCTAACCTTGGAATAGAAGACAGAAGTGCACACAGAGGAGGTCAGACCACAAAGACGGTTAAAGAAACAGATTAAAACCAACAACAGAGCGATTTGATTTCTCAGAGTGTAACTGACCGGTTCTTAATGATCTTGAATGAGTTCTGTTTGGCTGTATCTGATAGATATGCTGGTTCTACACCATTCAGATTCATATAGACCAGTAATAGAACCTTAAAGTCTATTCTGGAACATACTGGTATCCAGTGTAAGGATTTAGGAATGGGGGTGATGTGTTCCCGTCTTTTACTCCTAGTGACTCTGGCAGCTACATTTTAGCTGAACTGGGTCTGTTTGATTGTCTTTTTTGGGAGTCCAGTTAGGAGACCATTACAGTGATCAATCCTGCTAGAGACATGAGGGTGTGGATGAGTTTCCCCAGGTCTGGTTTAGGTAGAGCATGACTCTGACAAGAACTGCTAGAACTGAAATCAGAGTCGGTTAGAACACAAAGATTGCATGCCAGTTCTTTAGATTTCAGGGCTCTGAACTACATGATCACTGCGCAAAGCGAAACATGTAACAAAACAGTAACACGTGTACAGTAGAGGGCAAAAACATTCCATACTTGTACTGCAGGTTCCTGTACACTGATTTAATTCCAAGTATTTGGAGCATTTTGATTGGGCTGTTCATCATGACACTTTCAGACAGTGTAAAGCAGCTGCTGAGCTCATAGGACGCAGTAAAGTTTGAGTTCATGCATGAAGACTCCCTTAAGCACACTGAAAAACATACAGTACATACATATTTCATTATTGACATAATGTTGAACATGTTTAACACGTCCTGAATTCCGGTGTTCGGCCTGTCTGGGATTACAGTGAGCATCGACGCTGCCCAAGCCCACAACTTCCTCACCCGCTCACGGACCCGACGTGAAGGAAATCCCAAATGGTACCAAAAGGACCCTGACTTCCAGTCCTACTACCGTTACTATAGCAGCATCGGACACACGGAGGGGGTGAGCGACGATTTTGCAGATCTACACACATTTACTTTCCTGCTGTTGAGTTGAGTTCCGGCTTTCCGTGACTTCCGCTTCTCTGACCTCCTTCAGTCATGGAGGGTATGGACACACACTCAGGACACACACTCAGCAGTTAGCCAGTTAACCTAAGCCTGAAGTCTAGCCTGTGCAACTGGAGTAGAAGGCCTGAAGTCAGACACCAAATATCTCTTGACTGACCAACTACATTCCAAGGTGGTCTGGGTGGAATTGCACAGGGAAAGCAATCACTATGAGTTTGTACTGTAACACTGTACACTGATGTGACTGGAGGAAGAATTCATAGCAGTGAGGCCCGCAGGCCAAAGCAGCCCCAAGGACAAAACATTTGCATAACATCTTTTTGGCCCTTTAAGATTTGTAGTTATCCATATCTATCTATCTATCTATCTATCTATCTATCTATCTATCTGTCTGTCTGTCTGTCTGTCTGTCTATCTATCTGTCTATCTATCTATATGTCTGTTTATCGATCGATCGATAGATAGATAGATAGATAGATATAGTCTGCTATGAAATGGCATTTTTAAAATATTTTATTTTCTATCTTTTTTTTTTTCTATTGACACCACACAGTCGTCACTTACTGCAACGCTGATGAAACAGCTAGCAGTTTTGTATATACAGTATGACGGCAATGGGCCATAGACAACAGGAGATTTAGGGCCTGAACTGAATGAATACATCAACTGATGAATACAGCATTCATCAACATTATGAAAGCAAGCTAGCTTACTTAGCATGAAAGCATGCTCCAAATTTTACCACCAAAGATGTCCAAAAAACATAATGCTAAGAAGCTAGCTAGCTGTTTTGTTGATTTACACTTTGGCCCTCTAAAAGTTTAGTCACGTTTTTAGCAGATATGGTCAGAAGCTGATACATGCTTGTCTGAGTCGAGTCTCAAGTCTTTATATGTATTATATATTAATTAACATTGTTAACCTGTACAAAAGACAGGTTCAACGCAGCTTCAGTCGTGGGCTGAAGGTTAGGGAACCAGCCTTGTGACTGGCAGGTCACTGGTTCGAAGCAGCTGGACATGACTGTGGCCTTGAGCAAGGTACCTAACCCCCAACTGCTCCCTGGGTTCCATGGATAGGGCTGCCCACTCCATGGATGGGTTTAATGCAGAGGGCTAATTTGTATATGTTCAAGCACAAATGGTTATAAAGTCTAAATCATTTTGTGTAATAAGAGACTTTTATTATAGAAAAACTTTTTGTCTAAAGGACAAAACTAAAGCGCTACATGAAAGCAGCTTGAAATTATCATCTGTAGTTTGTGTAGCATGTAAGCTAGCTAGCATACCTCCAGCTAACTGAACTGGTAGGTTGTCGCAGGTACCTGGAGCCATGCTGACTGCAGTGAGGTTCATAGAGTGAGGTGGTCCCACAGATGCTCAGTTCTGGTTTAATTCTGGGGAATAAGAGGGGCAGGGTAGTACTTGGAAGTCTTGGTCATGCTCTTCCAACCAGTGTCAGACATTTCGAGCAGTGTGGCATGTGGCATTGTCTTGCTGGAAGATTCCATCCGCCCCAGGGAAGACAATGCTAGTATGGGTGAACGTGATCTGCAAGGATATATTCATACCCAAATCGCTTGAGAGTGTCTTCCACATGGATGAGTGGGCCCAGAGAATGCCACCAAAACATGACTTCCTTCATGAGCCATGCAACACGCCGTTGTCCAAAGTAGGAAGTGGTCATAATAATGTGACTTGACTGTGTACTTACACACAATACGATGTGGTCACATTGCCATGGTTCACTCTTACTGTTCACACTGGCTCTTGTTTTTCTCCAATAGCTGTACGAGGTCGACAAGATCAGAATGCTCTACCAGCAAATGCGCCACCTGGAGAACACCTACGGCCCAGATGCCTCCAAATACCAGAACCATCTTGGCCTTCGTCTTCCGAAAAGCACTCCTCCGCCTCCAACCACCAAGCCCCCACCGCCCCCCACCACTCCTCCCCCAGCCCCAGCCCTGCCACCTCTCTCTCAGGCTGACGTCATCTACCTGTGCAACCCCAAAGACCCCCTCTGCAAGCCACAAATAGTGTACCTGCCCACCGGGGCAGTCCCTATTCTCTGTGATCCACGCTACCACCCAACATGTAAGCTACCTGTGGTTAAAGAGGCCCCGCCTGCCCCCGTCAAGACCGAGACCCCCGCTCCCCCACCGGTTAAAAAGCCCAAAAACCCTCCACCCCCACCTCCGATAGTCATTAAAGGAATGGAGTACGACTGCGATCCCTACTGGGACCCAGACTGCTTAATTGACAACCCGCCCCGACCTGTGAAAGTGAGCGGCCCTCCGTTAGCGCTGCCCACAAAAGCTCCCGTCATCCAGAAGGCAGAGAAGGAGCAGGAGGAAGATGGTGCCACTCCAGCGTTAGAAGACAAGAGCACCCTCTACTACGACCCGTACGATTACCGCAGAGATCTCTACGACCCGTATGTCTACGCTGACCCAGCCGATGATCCTCAGTAGCACTCATAAGAACATATGCAGAATATCAGAACGTATTATTGTGGCTTAAATTAAGTGCTTAACATAGTTTTCCTCAATGGTGAACACATTAATTGGCATCATTAGTAGTTAAATGCTACAAGTATTTGTATGATAGTAAAAGTATAGCTTAATATTATACATGCAGCAACTTTGCAATCAAAATACAAGATGCTGCTTTTAACCCAACAATTAGGGTAAGAACTGCCTGGGTGTGGCCTAATATTCTAATGAGTATGTTTGATTGACAGCCCTCTGTTCTCAATCAGTAGCACGAGTGGCTGGACAAATGGACAACAGGAAGACAGACAGAGACAGATGAGCAAGCTTTATAGCTCTATTATGTTTACTAGCTTAGCTTTCGCTTGGTGGTTAGCATCATATTACTGCTGTCATATCAACACCTGTAACTACAAATTCTCTGGATTTTCTGTATTATGTTTTTCTTTATATGCATTTGACACCTCCAGCTGCCTGTCCAGAATTGCTAGGCAATAAAATCTTGTTACATTAATGTGCATTAAGTTCTGTTATGACACTCTCAGGCTGCATTAACTGTTGTTTAATTTGCTGTATAATAACTTCTTGTTTTGGTTAGTTCTTGCTGATATGTGTCCTTTAAAGGTGCAGTATGTAAGATTTGGAGGGTGTGTCTATTATCAAAAATGGAATAAAACATACTAAACTGTGTTTTCATTAGTATATAATTACCTGTAACTACAGATAGTTGTGTTTTCATAAAAGGCTTAGAATGAGTTCAGTAGGTTGCAGTACATCGTCTCACCACTAGAGGTTGCACACTGCTCCTTTAATGGCGAAATCATTAAGCTTCTATACAGCTCTGGAAATAAATAAGAGAGCACTCCAGTTTCTTCATAAATCAGCATCTCCACATGTACAGCAGGTTCTTAGCGACGAACAGAAGGTTCGGTTCTAGCTTTACTGGCAGATACAGTGAGCATCTGGTTCATAAGAACAAGGTCAAGCAGCAAACACACAGGACAACACAGCTACAGACTGGCAGAGGGTGAAAACCACTCTCTACTGACCGTGATGAGCGCCGCCTCATCCAAATGTCACTTAACCACCGTAAGATGACCTCAAGGGACCTACAGAAAGACTGGCAAGCGGTGGCTGGGGTGAAATGCACAGAGAGCATGGTTCAAAAAACAGGCTTCTGGAGGCGTCATTAGTGATTTTCTAAATAAACAGATCTAAATACAATATTTGATCTGGAATTTGGGAGACGTGTTTCCAGTAGTGTATAGAATAAAACAGAACTGCTCATTTTGGTCAAATACAAACCCAGAAACTATACAACTAGAGAAACTGATCATTTTGAGGTGATCTCTTATGTTTTTCCAGAGCTGTATATGGCAAAATAAGAGACATAAGACTCAAACAACAACTCAGAGAACAAAAAGGATACACTTATTGAGTCAGAGCTGTTCACAGTGGTGGTGAAAGTTACTACATGAGATGGTTATGAATACGCTGCCTGATGTCTGAGACACTGTCTATGATAGTTTGGAGAAGATTTCAGCCTTCAACTCCATTCATGGTGCAGGGCGCTGTGAGGTAAAATAGTCCCCCAAAGAAAACTTATTATTTCCAGGTTTTCCAGATTTTCCCATCATCAACATTCCATATAACACTCAGAAGACACGTGTGGGTTCACTGGTGGTTTAGATAGTAAATAAAATGTCTATTTGAGTGTTGCAGATGTGGTGAACCCTGGTTCCCACTGAATTATGGTGGAATTTTGAAAATTCGGTGGAATTCCCCTTTAAACCCCAACATCAGCCTCTCACACATGCGCAGAGTTACACCAGCCGTAAGAAAGCCTGGAGTGTTTTTTCTGTCTCAGAGCTTCACTGTTTATCGAGCTGCCTCGCTGCGAACTGAAGTAGACGTGACAATCAGAAGTAGTTTTATATGAACATCAAACACCGCGATCAGCCGATTTGACGTCATTGATATTCCCTTCTCGCGCCGCTGAGCGTTAAGGTAGCGTGGCCGAGCGGTCTAAGGCGCTGGATTTAGGCTCCAGTCTCTCTGGAGGCGTGGGTTCGAATCCCACCGCTGCCAAAACGTTTTGGTCACCAGAGAAGCGCGGATTCGCATTCACTAGCACTTCTGTGCTCTTATTATGGAGCCTGGAAGCCGGAAACTAATGAAACCACTGAATATAATAAATAAACCCTAAATCACTGATCAGAACTCAGTACACAGTAATCACTGTACTCTCACTGCCATGTGGCCGAACTGGATCTGAGTCAATCCTGCTGTTTCAGTCACATGCACTCTTAAAAAAGATGGTTTCTTTAATAAAGGCAATGACTCTATTTAGAACCATGAGCTCTATGTAAAACTATTTGCTTGCTTACATGGTTGGTGAAATGGGTCTTCAGACTGATGAAGAACATGTATAGAACGGAAATGGTTCTGCATATTCTTCTGATATTTTAGCTTGACATAGAATAGAAGAACCCTTTCTGGTGCTATAAGAACCTTTTCGAAAAAGGTTCTTATAGCACCAGAAAGGGTTCTGCTATTCTATTTCAAAAAGGTTCCATATAGAACAATCTACAGCACATTTCTCCATCAGTCTAGAGAACTCATTATTCATGCTAAGTGTTCTTTGAGTGTTCATGGTTCCATACTTAAGAGCCCTTGGAGAAACATGTGTTTTAATTGTTCATGGACAAAATGGGTTCTGTATAGCATCACACAGGGTTCTTCTGTTGCTACTGTGTCAATCTTGTAACAATTCCCCGTTTGAAACAAGTCTTTTTAGTAAGGGCTTTGATTCTTCTTAGAACCAAGAGTTCTACACAGAACCATGTGCATACTTGAATGGCTCTTTTCCTGGTGAAATAGTTATTTGGTCTGACGGAGACAAACATGTTGTAATTATGAGATAGTGAGTCACAATTATGAAAAAGTAAGTGGTAAATATGAGATGCTACATCATAATTATGAGATAATAAGTCATATTATGAGATGCTAAGACAATTATGAGATGCTAAGTCATGATTGTGAGAAAGTAAGTCAATTATGAGATGCTAAGTCATAATTATAAGATGCTACGTCGTAATTATGAGATGGTAAGTCATAATTATGAGACAGTATGTCATAATTATGAAACAGTAAATCATACTTATTAGAATGGCCTTCTTTCTGATTATCTTGGTCTTGGGAGATTTATTTTCTGCTTCCTATTCGCCAGCTTCTTGTTTGCCTTTTCTCGTTCCACCTTAAATGCTGCAGCGTTTACATTCGAGTGCGTGAAGCCTTATAGTAACTGTAGCACCATTTAAGGTGGAACGAGAAAACTCGAATGAGAAGCTGGCGGTAGAAAACGGCGATTCCCTTTATTTGCCGCTTGGGACCTGAAAACGAAGCTTTTGGCCAAAACGGAGCTTGACTTCATTATTAGTTCTCAAGCTCATGACAGGACATCCACAGCGTTTTGGTGATGCCTGAACTACAAAGAAGGGTAATGGATGAACCCGCTTTACTAGCCTGATGCTAGTCTCGCGTTGTTACGGTTCGGCTCGTGTCGTAATGATGATGATGATGTAAATGTCCTGCGTGTATCCGGATCATTTGGGGAAATTCCATACGAATTGGCCATTACATTATGACATAACTAGACCTCCTCTGGTAAACTAACCCCGCTTAAACAGGGCTTTAAACTGGCGCTACTAAACTGGATACGGTTGGGCAGCGAAGTTACCCGCTCCAAAATGGCGGCGCCGTTGACGTGCATGTCTGAACCCAACGTGGTATCTACGTGTGTATTTCAGGTTCGTCTAAGAACGAGTTACACTAAGCTAATTACATTTCGGGTGTGTCTTTCCTCTTTTCCTCTTCCTCGTTTAACCAACCTCCCATTAAGTTCTGATCTATATGGCTTATGTCTGCAAGACTGTGTAGCTTTGATCTGCTTTTGATGGTCGTGCAGCCATGTGAAATGAAATGACTGTCTAATATATGAACAAATGTGTTAATAAATTTAGCTCTATTTATTTGTTTGTTGGCAACACAAGGTGTTTGCATAGGTCTAAGAGCGTAGCACGCCGCTCCAACATGCCGTCATCATCCAGTCAGCAGCAGCACAATGCATGCGGATATGGATCAAGGGTTTCAGTTAATGCAGGGGTGCTAATTTTTTGAAGTGACGTTTTGGGCACTCACAGCGCGCCAAACGATGACGGCACCAACTCCAGACTAACGGAGGCGCTGGGATTGAAGAAGAGCACCAACGAGTTGTGAAGCGTGACTGGACAGGGCCATTGTTTGGAAGGCGAGACGATGCACCTTCGTCTTTCCTGCTTCTAGGTTTGAAAGCCACGTCACCAGCGTGACTACGTAGTTAACAAAACAGCTCATGCAGATAGATTAGTGATGTCTGAACAGAGTAATCCGATCTGATCACAAATAACAGTGTGGACGTACTAGTTAGTTAGCAGTGCTAGTTACTTGGGACTAATGCTAGTAGCTAATGTTACTTGTAATAGCTACTGGCTTTCCATCTGGACATCAACACACAGTAGATTAAAGTTGTTCCTCACTCTGGAACTCTCAGTTTAAGATCTGCTTCAACCGGCAAACACGGATACAATCACACAGCATGGCTGCTGTTGGTGGTGTGATGCTAATAAAGGTGGAGCTGCTCCTCTCTTCAGTCTCTTCAGGGTCAAACGCTGAATGGAGCTGCTCCATATTGTCCAAGAGTTTGGGAAACGGTCCGGAGTGAAATGTGCAGACTGTGGGATTAAAGTTGTCCGGTTAAAGATGTGGGAGCTGAAGTTCCTGTTCTCCAGCTTGTGTCGGGGGATTTCTGTTCCACCTTAAATGGTGCCACTGTTACACTCTAGCTGCAGTGTTTAAGGTGGAACGGCATATTGGATTTAGAAGCTGGTGAATAGGAAGCAACTTCAGCCTGGTTTAAAGATGTACATCAACCATGTACCGCTGACAGTTGGGTTCCTTGGGAAGGGAATGAACAGTGCCGGCATCCCCTTCCCAGCCTGGAACGTTAGATATCTCCACATGGTCCACCATTTTGGTTGCTGTAGCTCCGTTGTGGTTGTATGTAAATGTTGGGGGTGTAAATATTAATTTTACCATACCTCTTTTGGAAATGCAGGACTTGTATTTGAAGGAGGAACATCAGTGTTTGAGGTTCACGGTATGTCAGTTCTATGTACTCAACTCTCCTGATTCTACTATCACAATACTGTAAATACAGTCTATGCCACCTTTAAGTTTTAATTTTAAGCTCACTGATTATTATCATTTAAATAGTTCGAATAATTCGCATTATAACAGTACGTTTGCAAGGTTAGGCAACATGCAGTCAGTGACCTGCCAAAATAAGGGGTCTAACCTGGTTTTACCTATCCCACCCTGTGGTAAATGAAAAAGATCCATAGAAAAACAGCCAGAATGTTTGGGCCACAGAATGCTGACATGTCTTCAGGGATCTGTGATAAAGAAAACTAGAAAATAAAAGAGAAGTCACAGGGACAGAATTCCATTTATGAATGAATGGGCACATATTGGGCAAAAAAGCACATATACCACATTTCAACTCCAGAGCTAAAAGCTTGTGAATAGCTAACATTAACCTCACCGTTGAGGGTTTCTGTGCCCAACAACGTGTTCAACATAAGAGGCGAATCATGAACCGGAGACACAAAAGGCACCGCTGGGATTCGAACCCAGGATCTCCTGTTTACTAGACAGGCGCTTTAACCAACTAAGCCACGGCGCCCTGCGAGCGACACTAGAACGGTGGCCTTTTCAAGGCATGTATACTTCGTCCGCGTTAAAGCCGTCCGTGTGATCTAGTAGTAACTCAGTCTGCTTCTCAAGCCAAGCTTTATTACTGCCTACTACAGAGACAGAATATCAGCCGGTAATGCAACACGGTATTTTGTCTGTATCGAGCAGCCAAACAGGAAGCTTTAAACGATTTCAGTGAGCATGCAGTACAACTTTTACCCCCTGCTCTTAATTTCCCTTTGACTCAGTGGTTTAATTTAGCAATAAAAGAAGAAAATATTCGACGAGGATGGGATTCGAACCCACGCGTGCAGAGCACAATGGATTAGCAGTCCATCGCCTTAACCACTCGGCCACCTCGTCTGCATGCCTTCAGCAGCCGGCGCGTTAATACTTAAACATGATTAAATACTCACTTGTTTCTTTACAGCTTAAGTTTTTATTCTCAATTATTAGTATTAATTTAATAAATTGTCTGCTCAGGATGTCACACACCAAACTACCAGGCGACGCTAATACAGCACTAACGTTCACTGACTACATACAGCTGCTTACCAAACCATGACTCATCAGCAGGGTTGCCAGGTCCCACAAAAGTCCCCTCCCCCGCAAAAAAAAAACAAAAAACAAATGTTGAAGCATTTGATTGCAAATGACACTGTAAATTGCGCTGTATGCACTTCTGTGAAAACGTGCCACCAAGAAAGTTGGGAGTCATTCCCATGCACATAATTCCCTACTACACATATGCTGCTAACTTAATAACTCACATAGTGAACTGTAATGGGAGACAGGGAGCATGAGATACAGCAAAGAGTTATCTGGTCCTTCATTAAATTCAATCAGGTGATTAAATTCAATCAAGTGAGTGAAAATCTTAGGTTACCTAGGCCAGTGTTTCTCAACCCTGGTCCTGGAAGCACCCTGCCCTGCTATATATATATATACACATGTGTGTGTGTGATCAATCAGTCAATCAATATAGCTTTATTAGGGGTGTTACCCATTGTCTTTCAGGCTGACATGTAGTAACAAGGCAGCGGTGCCTCTCACTCTCTGCAGCCGTTCTCCTGCTGGTTAACTCGTGTTGCTGATGAGTAACTTGATTCTTGTTCTTAAAGTAGATTTATCACATCAATGAGATCTCTTTTTCAACATCACGTGTCATTGCTTTCCCCAACTCTCTTTCTTTCTTCTACGTAAACACACATACAAAACAGTTTACTTCATAATAACTAGCTAACTTATCTAAACCTATTTCTGTTTTTAACACGCTTAGCAGAAATCAGACAGGATCCATCAAGGTGTTGTTATTCCTTGATGAACATGGAATATAATCACACGTTCATTGAACCCAATCATCATGCTCTGCAGCCTTTTGCAAGGCAACAGGTAAGGATATACCTCACTGACATGCCTTCAGAGCGCGTTCGCGTCTGGGTTTGCTAAACAGTTGAGTGTTTACGGTGACGGTGAAGACCTTACGTGTTCGTTTTTTACTACGTCTTTTAACAATACAACCAATATATTTTCATATTAACAGTAAATAATCAAAACTTGAAGCTCCCAACCGCTAAATTTCACGGATTGAAACGCGTTTCGTGGAGCTTTCCATATTAGCATAAATTATCATACAGGGTAACGGAGCGATCTGATTGGTGGGTTTTCAGAACGCTGCTTTCCTAACGTTCTACGGCTTCAGTAAGATCTTCAGTCGTACAGCCTGTAAAACTGAAGCGTCTAATAACAGATAATTCATCACCAAAATGTTTTAGATCGCACTCCCCGATAGATTCAGATTAGAATGAATAAGAGGGAGTGGCCTGAGCTCTCATGCTGAGCAGCTGGTGTGTGGACACATGGCAGGCACAGGAAATGACACAGTTCAGTGAGTGTATATAAACACTAAGTAGGGATTCTACAAACTGAATACAATATAAGACACACTTCCGACCAATAAAAAAATGCCCTTAAATAAATAATCAACAGGTAAATAACTAATAATCTAAATACAGTGACTAGGCAGCTCACATTCACAACAACTATGATACTACACTGAGTCTGTGGTGTTACTGTATGAGAGTCACTGTAATTAAAGGAGATTTAACATCTAGCCATGACAACATTCCATTTAAAGGGAAAGTCCATCTATTTTTCCAAAAACTCTAGTCTAATTAAACAGTGAAAATGTAAACAGAGTCATTCAGAGAAGTTTGGTATGAAATACTCCGTTCTAGAGAAGCTTACCGAGTCAGAACTGTTCACAGTGGTGGTGAATGGAACTCACACTGACAGGTATATAATGTGCTTTGTTACTGTAGGAAACTCCCAAGGTTTTATCAATCACATGAACTCGTGCATCCATCTGTTTTATTCCAATTACTAAAACCTAATAAAGTTCATTTCTATTATTGAACCACATGACAGAGATCAGACAGGATCCATCAAGGTGTTGTTATTCCTTGATGAATGTGGAATATAATCACACATTCATTGAACCCAATCATCATGTTCTACAGCCTTTTCCAAGGCAACAGGAAAGGATNTCCTTTACCCATACACCAATGTTGTTCCTTCATCCCTTCAGTCCTTTACCCATACACCAATGTTGTTCCTTCATCCCTTCATTCCTTTATCCATACAACATTGTTCCTTCATCCCTTCATTCCTTTATCCATACACATTGTTCCTTCATCCGATCGTTCCTTTATCCATACAACATTGTTCCTTCATTCCTTTATCCATCACCAACACTGTTCCTTCATCTGATCATTCCTTTATCCATACACCAACATTGTTCATTCATCCCTTCATTCCTTCAATACACCTAAAACAAGCATTTTCATATTTTACTTCCCTGGAGCTTAAAAGTGTTCATGCTGATCACGTACCCAGAACAGTTCCTCCACGCTCACCCAAAGTAAAGGTGTTATTCTGGGTCAGAACTCACACTGACAGGTATATAATGTGCTTTGTTACTGTAGGAAACTCCCAAGGTTTTATCAATCACATGAACTCGTGCATCCATCTGTTTTATTCCAATTACTAAAACCTAATAAAGTTCATTTCTATTATTGAACCACATGACAGAGATCAGACAGGATCCATCAAGGTGTTGTTATTCCTTGATGAATGTGGAATATAATCACACATTCATTGAACCCAATCATCATGTTCTACAGTCTTTTCCAAGACAACAGGAAAGGATACACCTTACTGAGATACCCAACCTCCCCCTGTGTGTCTGGGTCTAAAAAAAAGATTCAGGTGTTTACCTTTATGGTGGAGATGCTGCTTGGTTTTTCCCATAATTAGCATAAATTAACATACAGGGTAGCAGAGCGACCTGATTGGTGGATTTCAGAATAGTGCTTTTCTATCTTTATACAGCTTCAGTGGGATCTGCAGTCGCACAACCTGTAAAACTGAAGCATCTGATAACATATAATCCATCACCAAATGTTTTGGGATCACACTCCCTGATAGATTCAGATTAGAGTAGGTCAGAGGGAGTGGCCTGGGCTCTTGCTCGTGTGAGAACACATGGTAAGGTGTGTTTAGTGTTTACATATACACATAAACACTCACTACATGCACATGCGTTCGCACACGAGCTGGAGCTCAGGCCACTCCCTCTGACCTACTCTAATCCTAATCTCTCAGTAACAAGTTAGACTTACAGTCAAAATAGTTCTGTAGCATAGATACATGTAATATAATGTAATGAGAGTTTGGGATTAAAGGGACTTGAGTGATTCAAAGATAAGAATGAACTTTAATGTTAATGACAAAATATGAATCCCCTGTGCCCGAACTGTACCTAATAGTGTGTAACACCTCCACGAGCACCAGTAACAACTGTGATTGGATTTCGAATGGACTGGACAAGTTTCTGGATGTAGGCCACATCAATGTTCAGGCACTCTTGCACCAAGGAATTGATCAGTTGGTCCAGATTTGGTGGACGCCTTCCCTGGCACTTCACTGGTTGTTCCAGGTAGTTCCCACAGATTTCCAAGAGGATTCAAATCTGGGGATTTTGTGGGCCAGTCCAGATGTGTGAATGCTCCTGAAGGTTCATCATGCCGATCAGTCACGTTTGCAGCCCTGTGATTGTGAGAACTGTCAACTTGGAATACAGGGAAAGGAATGTTATGTTCCTCTGTAAGATCATGAGCAAAAGGCAAAACCTGGTTGTCCAGCAGCTCAGTGTAGGAACTGTGGTTCGGATTTACTGTCACCTCAACCAAAGAACCCATTTCTAAGTAATAAGTAAGACTGATTTTTGTCTGGGAATAAAATAAAATAAAATAAATAAACAGCCATTTAAATAAATAAGCAACAAATTAATAGCTAATATTCAGTTTAACACAGTTAATAGAGAGCTCACAGTCACAATGACTATAATACCACACTGTTCACTGTTAGTGTACACATTAAAATACAGCTGACTAGATCTTAGCTACACGGATAGTAACAATGATTGTGTGGACCTGATAAGGGCCTTTCCCCCATATACTGAAGCATATAAAAAACCCATAACAGGAACCATGTATTAACATACTGTGATGATGTAAGGCCTCTTACCCATCACAGAACAGTTAGTGATTGTATATACAGTACTTACCGGTGAACTGATGGACCGGGTCAAAAAAAAGTTCATGGGTCAAAAGAGAATTGAAGGGTTCACCGTAGTTTTACTTACCTGGGTGAGGCCAACCTCTGCAGAAGAGGTAGTATTACCTCAGGCCACTAATGGTTTAGCCCAGGGGAGGGGCAACCCACTCATATGTGGCGCTACTGAGGGTACTAGATGGGTTTTTTTCAGTACAGCCGAGACTGAATGTGACGAGTGTAAGAGCTATATGACTCTGCAGTCATTTAATCTTTAACCTCTAGCCAGTAGAGTGTACTATTTTCATTTTATTTCTTCTCCAAGTGTGTGCGCACGTGTAAATATGTAAATATTTGTATACGTTGGTGTGTAAATAAAGGTGAAGGGGAAAAAGAACTCTTGTACAGACCGAACTTCTTCCAGGCCTCTGGACTACTCACCCGACACTACCCATAAAGGGCGCCCCCTACCATGGCATTTTGTCAGGTTGAGGGACGCGCTTTATCACACATACATCTCATCTGAGTTTCTGTACTCATTTCTATGGGACCAGTCAAACTTACATTCATGACTTTTGCTACCGCATGTCGGCTCGCTGCTATTGAGCTCACGACAGTTTATTTAAGCACTTACTTAAAGAGAGCAATCACTAACTTGCTTGTTTAGCAACATAACACAGTCTCTGCTAAGCTGTCTGTGTTGTCCTACAGCACAGTTTCGACAGTCTGCACTCTCCATTTCACCCCATCCTTTTCCACATGCTGCAAAAACATGTTCAATGTTCATGCTCATTAGCAGTATGTTGACTAGCTGTCTGTTAACAGTAGTTAACTACGGTTGCAGTCAACTCTATATATATACCCGACCCTATATATAATTATATAATATATATAATATAACTATATATATCTAAAAATAAGTATTGCCATTTATAGGTTTGGTAGAGAGTGTGCAGAAATATAAATATTTTAACTGAGGCTTTGATGCGTACATGTTATGAATTCACAAATGGTTTGTTATATACTTAGTTAGCTGATAAACAGACATTATTTTCCAGTCATACCTATCCTGCCCGAGGTTTGAGACATTGTTTTATGATGGGTTTGCCCTTTAAATCCATTCATGGTGGAGGGATACATGCTGCAGGGCGCTGTGAGGCAAAATAGTCCCCCAAAGAAAACGTATTATTTCCAGGTTTTTCAGATTTTCCCATCATCAACATTCCATATACAACTTGTGTAGGTTCACTGGTGGTTTGGATACCCCTGGTTCCCATCACTGCCAGCACTGTAAAGAACTATCAAAGTCTTTAGGTTCCTCTGCAGAGTCTATAGGTTACTCTGCAATAAACAACTTCACATCAAACCACTAATTATTTGTAACATTTGAAATATTTGGAAATTAACTCTATATGTTATAAAATGTCAAATGTCTTGTCTGACTCACTTTAATCCATCTCACCTTCAGTTTTCCCAGCTTTTCCATCATACGTGTGCATAAACTCTGATACAGTAAGTCCTAAAATAAATATGCGTCTTTTGTCAACTCATTTATGACTCATTTATTGTGTCAGGAAATTATAATGACCTAACAATATAGAAACTCAACATGTGTGACTCTTCGATAACGGTCCTTACACGTTCATCATAGTAGCTAGCTATGTTAGCCGTAAAATAGCGAGGTTAACTCGGCACTACATGGGATTTTTGTCAGTTCTCTAGTTTACATACGGACATTTTTAGCAGCTCGTTTTATGTATGTAAGTGACATTTTTACTGTAAAAGTCTTGTTTTGTTTTTTAAGTAAAACTTTATTTAATGGCTTGAACCGGAAGTATTGTGGCGTTAGCCTGATTAGCTTCCTACTGCCTTCTCAGCCTGCTAGTGAGGGCAGAATATAAAGAGAATATAATGTTAAAGTGGGTGTTTTAGAAGCAAACCGTGATGTTTACCTGAGGATGGCTCAGATTTAACTACTGTCTACTATAACTACTATTTAACTATTGTCTTTTCACTGAGACAATATGAAGCCATATTTAGCTACGTATCTACTGAAGCTCTACGCTAGTGACGCTTGTATCACTGCTGATAAAGCCTTAATTTCACCTTTACTCGGTTGTACTGACAGCACAAACTGCACGCTGTGCCAGAAGCACATCAGACAAATTTAATTTAAAGTTGTTATTCAAAGTTATTGATGAAACAATAACTTAAAGGTGATGTAATTTAACTCATAGCTAAAAACGGTATCGAACCACATTTATGGTCTCAAACCGGATATTTCAGTCGTAATGCCGACATGGAGAGATTGGTCAGATGAAAAATAAGGTGTCGTTTAATGAATGCCTTACAATAAATGACTTACAATTGTATCGTTCCTTTGTCGCTTTATCGCTTAGTTATTTTATGACCCGAGAACGTATGAACATTATAATCATTATGATATTCTCGGCACGGCGATGAGCTTTTACGTTATTGCCCATATCAGGAGCGAGTTTCCGGTGACTCCCTGTAGAGGAGCCCAGGCAGAGGCACTGATTTAGAGACGGATTTCCCGCATAAAGCGGTGTTTTGTCTAAGTATGGCATCAAAATTAAGTATAATAATGCTAAACAACATTCCATATGTCTAACCATACGAAACTACACTGAGTCTAACCGATCTTTTAAGTCACGCGTTTGGGGTAGCTGCGTAAGGTAGCGTGGCCGAGCGGTCTAAGGCGCTGGATTAAGGCTCCAGTCTCTTCGGGGGCGTGGGTTCGAATCCCACCGCTGCCAACACGTTTTGTTTACAGAACTGTGTGAAATATTAAATATGTTTTAATAACTAAAAGGTTACATGCACTTAAAAGCGTTTTGGTGTTGCTCGTGTCGAGTTCGAAAAGACTTACTGGGAAACTACACCGGTTTTTCAAAATTTCTGGATAATTCTTTGCTTGAGAGGGAGTCGTTCAGACTGGGTTGGGTGTGAAACGGTTGAGATTCAGTAGTGGTGATGGACACCAGGGGTCACCATGTCTACAACACACATATATAGACATTTAATACTATACTAAACCCAGCAGTGAACCTACACGTGTCTTGTTTTATATGGAATGCTGATGATGGGAAAACCTGGGAATAATAAATGTTCTTTGAGGGACTATTTTGCCTCACAACACCATTATGTATCCCTCCACCATGACCGTATTGTAAAACCCAAACTATCATAAACACCGTCTCAGACATCAGGCAGCGTCTTCATAACCATCCCATGTAGTAACTTTCTGTGAGGGAGCTTTTAGTGGAGGACGTCTGGTTCCATTCACCACCACTGTGACCAGTCCTCTAAGTTTCTTTAGAGCAGAGCGTTTCACACCGAACCCACTCTGAACGACTTTTATTTACGTCTCAGCCATTTAATTATCAGCAAATTTGAAATATAGGTTTAGTTCCTTTTCAACCATACCATCGTTAAATATATATATGGCATGAATTTGAAAGTCCATTCTATATAAGATCATAACAACGCAGCCGAAACAGGGGTCTGTTTTTCTCAATGTGCTCCATCCATACATTAACGCACCATCACCGCCATGTTTGTTTGTTTCTGATGCCCCTCGCTGACCAAACGCCAAGCAGTACAACGGCAAATCTACGGATATGCCTTCTTTGGAACCGTTCCCGGTTTGCCTGTAAACGACCACACGTCTAAAACACATCTCTGTCATGTTAGCAGGTGCATCTTCTCCATCTTCTACCCTCTCCATCTTTTTCTCGGTCGCCCTTTCCAGAGACCGCTACTGCAGCCGTCTTCTTTTTTGTTTTCCCGCCCGTTTTCCGACAGAGCGCGCCTCTGTTTGGCTGACGGCTTGCCAGTGTGGTAATGCGAGCCAATCCCCGCGCAGGATTGCGCTACGCTGTGAGCCAATCGCGACCGCGAGTAGGCGGGACAAGTCGGAATACGGGTGGGGAAAGGAAAAAAAACCCGTCACCCCGTATGACGAGTGACGTCAGCGAGCCATCTTTGTTCCCTTTAATCCAAAGCATCTTATTTTTTATGTACACAGTGACGGAGAGGCCAGTTTGCCGAAGCTCGGTGCGTCGTATTTGACGGGATATCAGGCGAGATAGGAGGACAATCGAGGCGAAAACAAACGATTTTCATAAGGGAATCGACAGCAAAACGAATAACAACAAAATCAGCTCTGAAATCGAGGAGACGAGGAGGAAAAACGCCCGAGGCAGCCCATCCAGCCTTTCACCCATCACTTTCCTCCAGGACTTATATATTACATATATAGCAGCACACAAACCTCAGTAGGAAATGTGAGTATTGCCTTTTTAAATTCATTTATTTCATTTATTTATTTATTTGTATATTTATTTGTATATTTGTGTGGTTCTAGAATGACAGGCAGTTTTTTTCTTGACATCTCTGAGCACTAATAATGTAAAAAAAAGGCTTTCTATAAAGATTATAATAGAGATTTCTATTATAATAATAAGAATATGTTATAACCTTTATTTATCTGAGGTTGCTTATTTTTGAAGCATGGGACATAATAGCTAATAACAGCTAATAATACCTATATAAATAGGCTAATAAAAGCACTGGTGGCCATCCAGCTGAGGCAATTAAGCAAAATGATGTCTAATATGCAGTATATATTCCAGGCTGCTGTTTGAAAGCATCAGCGACTGGAAACACGCCTATACACACCGGATTGGACTGGTTCGGGCTGAGAATGGTCCAAATCTATGAGAACAGCTGTTGCATTATAGCTAATAATAGTCTTTGAAACATCTCGTATGTGTATTTCAATGAGCATATCTTTAGAGAAAGTTGATTGAGCATTCTGCAGCCCTTTTTATTCATCACAGTTAGGCCTGTCCTTAGAATTATGTCCTAAAATGGTATTAAACGGGATTTAAAGGTGTGTTTTTGGATATCAGGGTGGCTGATTTATTTGTCTTATTCATGTGGACTGTGTTTCTGAAAGCGTGATCCACATGGTGGGGGTTGGGGAGCATAGCTAGTCGTTCGTGAAGTAAAAGAGGACCATCTCGTCTATTGTGTGTGCCATCCTTTACCAAACTGCCTTATTCCCCCCCACGCCCAGTACGCTATTAGTCCATGTTGGTCGTTGTTGCATGGTTTATGTGGCTGGGTTGTGACCAAATGGCTGGCGCAGTGAGAATCATGCATGCGCCTCTGCAAGAGAAGATGGCCGTGCTGCTCTTTCCATCTCTCGCCGCACGCCTTATTTAACCTGGATTAAATAACTCAAGTGGAAATGCAAGCCTGAACCACCTATTTGGCTAATCTGAAGCGGCGCGTGTTTGCTCCACAGAGACCTTGCATTCGTGTGCATTGGGGGAAACGAATGTGCCTGGGGTGTGTGTGTGTGTGTGTGTGTGTGTGTATATATATATATATGTAATGTATATGTATATATATGTAATGTATATGTATGTATGTGTGTGTGAGTCAAATATCTGGTGTTTGCACGCAGTTGCTTGTGAACCTTGCCATCCTTGTTTGTTATAAAAATGGTATGTGTGTAGCGTGTGACGCACATAAACGCAGGCCTGTTGAAGGTGGGTGGGGGTGGTGTTGGCCCTGTCGTCGTCTCTGACCCTATGCTGGTCAAAAATGCCCCCCAACATTGGAATATCTCCTAAATATAATGAGATTTTGCTTCAGGTTAGCGCCTTATTTAACTGTCTTGCTATCTGTGTAGACACTTTCTAGGACCACAGGATTATGCGAAGGACCCAGAAGGTACCAAAGCTGCTTCCAGCAAGTGCTTATTGTAGATTATGAGAAATTATTCCAAGTAAGAGCCTCGCCTATCCCCACGGGCCTGGCTGGCAAAGTTCAATAAATGATAGGCTATATGGACCCTGAATGGGCTTCCCATCCAGTCAAGTGTTGTAGGCTCAGCACATATGTGCCTTAGCATGAACTCCAATAGAAATTGCTGTATTTTCAGCTTGTGTGTCAAACATCCTCCGTGTCGCTTCTCTCCCTCCAATCCCCTTTCCAGCCTTTCATCTGTCCGCCAAACAAAAAGGCCCTAATCGTAGGCCACGCTGGCCGAGGCCTGTGGAGAGCCTGCTTTGAATCCCTTCTTTGAAACACCGTCCCACCTTTTTCCAGGGCTGCTACCTGAATGAGCTTTTGTGGGCCGTTAATTGTGTGGCTGCCGTGATGGTGCACAAAGGCCAAAGCTGTTTTTCATTCGAAACGGCTCCTTAGCTCGTACGGCTAAAGCTAGTGTACCAATAGCCGCACTGTTCCTCTGCTCAGTGAAGGTGACAGTGGGCAGGATTTGATGTCTAAATATAGGCACCCGTGAAGGAGAGGCTGAGGCCGGGGCCACGGAAAGCATGTCCACTCTGGCGCAGATAAAGGCCTTTATTAGCTTTTAACCTGCTCGTATGTGCACTTGTGGCCCCCCATCCGGCTCATTTGGGCACCATTACAGTATAAAAGAGATTGAGCTTGTCCGGTTTGAGGGATTAGTAGCAGAGGTGACCTTTATACACAGTTTTGTCTCCTCCTGCTGGACAAAAGAGGGAATTACAACCGCTGTCCATTTACTGGATTTGCTCCTCTGTAATCGCAGGGAAGTGTTCAGTCTCCTGACGGCTAAAGGACAGAACAGAAGATGCGTTCCTGCATATTGAGCTGAATGATTCTGGAGGAAATATCTCATTTGCGATTGCAGTTTTACTGATGATGATTATTTCCTAAATATTGAGGCCTATGCATCATTAACCCATCCATCAAAAACCCCCATAGATATACATGCTATTCACCAAAGAAGCCCATGTGAAAGAGCCTGTAGAGCCAACGCTTGGGAAAAATATCTAACAGCAGTGTTTCTGGCTGCTGTTGCGATTTAAAATGTGATAATTTTGATTGATGCATATTTTATTATGTTGTTATAAACTCAGCTCACGAAGCTCAATGGAGTGTGCCAGACTCCCAATCTTTGAGCTACATGTTATTCCGTAACATTTCCCCCAACTCTCTAAAACAGGGTTGCAAGAAGAATAGACCATAGAATCCTGATTGCAACTCTTGCGCATTGAAAATTGCAATCTTTCAAATTGGGATTTCCTTCAACCCTGTTGAACATGCAAGTGCAAGTTATCAAAACACGCACTGAAATTCGTCTGCAGCTTATTGCAGAATATTGCATGGTGAGTATTTCACCAAAAAACTCTCCGCTGCGGCCATGATCAGCTAATAAACAGTGCGTTGTGATGTAGCCACGCATGCTGTAGATCTAGATTTGAACCCTTGCTGTTCAGCCTCGCTGTTCAGCTGTTAGTATTGACTACAGTGTGTTGGGTAACTACTACGAAGCTGCTGTGAAGCGTGCACAGTTATATGGACTAAAGTCGCCCATGGCTCCTCGGAGTTAAACAGGATCATGATTTATGCATTAGCAGCGGGGTTGCGGTTCCCTCACGTCGTTCCTTCTCGCGACGCTGATCACAGGAAGGATTATAAATGCTTCATGGTCACACAACCACCCTGACCAGTTTTGAGTCATGATGGACCTGCCTGGCCTGTCCTGCTAACGTGTGATCTACCATCTTAAAAGATCTACTATCTTAAAGCAGATTAAAAGAGTCAAATATTAGACTATAATTGACCTTCCCCCCCGCCCTTTCTTTTGTACATCAACAATGAAGGCTGGTTGAATAACTAAAAATGAACCCGAATGATTTAATTGAGATTAAAATGAGTTCCAGCACCGTTTTCTTTTGACGTTTAAGTGACCAAATCCTCCTCGCCGCAACACAGTAACATTTAAATCCACATTTTAATTCACATTAACCACATTTTCTTTCCCAGTCCGTATACTAATGTCTGAATAAGTATTTTAAAGCTAATTATTACAATGTACATTTTGCAAAATATGAATTTTTGCCTGTATTTTTTGTCAGTTTGTATCGTTACTGCTGCACGTTGACAGTCATTGTGTTTCAATTTGGGCCACAAAACTTTGGTTGTTTTGGGTCACGTCCTTTAAAACATGAAAAGATTAAACAGTTAAAAGCCAGACAAACGTATTTAGTCTAATTGTTTAAAGTAGTAGTAAAAGTCTCACTGCGGTGATCACCATTATGGTTAAAAACTTGCCAGAACACCTTGAAAATGATATACACTACACTACACAAACTTTACCAAATGTTTTATTAGTGACTAGCAAACACAGTTTTAAACAGTCGGCAGTTTATTTACTAGAGTTAATAATAATAGTATGTTTTTTTTTTTAAGTGACCAAATCCTCATCACCGCAACACAGTGAAATTTGAAGATAAATCTATAAAAATATATTTTTAGCAATGTTTCTGTTTACAGTCTGTCAGAATAAGCATTTTAAAGGTAATTATTACAGTGTAGATTTTTAAAAATGTATGTATTTTTGTCAGTTTATCTCATTACCGTAACACATTGACAGCCATTGTGTTGTTTTTTTTTGTGTGTGTGTGTCACAAAACATTTGGTTGTTGTGGTTCACATCCATTAAAACATGAAGAGATTCCACAGTTATAAGCAACACAAATTAATTTAATCAAATTTTAAAAAATGCTGATTGCGGTAATAAGAATTATGGTCAAAAGAACCTTGAAAATAGAAAAATTTGCTCAATTAAATTAGTTTTTTCCTGTATCGTACACCGTAACTATATGAAACATCAACCATTTTAGTTTAAATATAATTGTGGGACGAATAATACATGGATGTTATACTGAACTGGTTTAAAGTTAAAAAATGAAACACGTTTGGAATTTTAAACTGATCTTTGACTTTAGATTAAAATCCTTAATTCTGTTTATTTCATTCAAACTACTGATTTAACATTTCTGTCACCAAAAGAATCATGACACCTAAATTTAGTTACGAATGTTTCGTTAGTGAATGTTTTGGTGGTGATGATTTGGGCTCATTTTGAGCAGAACAAAAAAAAAACCACTAGCCAGTACGTGAGTAGCAAACACAGCTTTAAGCAGTTGGCAGTTTGTCTGCCATAGAACATTTAGCAGGGATTGTTTTTTATATGACACTAAAGGGACGTTTGTTTGATGTGCGTGTTTGATGTGTTTGATGGACAGGTCTGCCCCAGGCCCCGCCGGCGCAAACGCCCCAGAAGGAGGGAACCAGCCTCCCCCAAACCTGACCAGCAACCGCCGCTTACAGCAGACACAGGCTCAGGTGGATGAGGTGAGTGACCCCCGCCCCTTACTGAACACTCTGTACACCTCTTTACCCAACACATCTGAACCTACATCTGAATATAAACGATTAATGTTTAATTGGCAGTATATGTATATGTATTGCATTTTGTGCAGCTGATTCCATCTTGATAGGGTCTAAACGAAGCTTTTAAAGAGCCCGTATCATAGAAGACCTGTTTCAGAGCCGCACTGCTCAGTCCAACGAGGCTTCGAGAAACAGCCTGTTTGGATTTCACTGCTTTTGTGATGTCACATTTCCGCCTATTCTTCCTGCAGCAGTTTGGCCCCGCCCACACACGTTAAGGTTATAAGGAGCGTTTCAGCTTGAATGAGGTGCAGTACAGGGCAGCCAATCAGAATAGAGCTTATTTACATATATCAGTCTTAAAGGCACAGTAAGACATACAGATATGGGCAAGACAAAGGGATATGGACCCTTTAAAATGGTATTTGCAGCATCGCGTTGTGCAGCTCCATATGCCTCAGCGGTTTGAGCTCACTATTTTACATCAGACGTGAGGACATATCACTGTGCTGTCACCCAGTCATGACTGCTAGCCTTGCCACTTATAGGGTATAGAGTATCAAATGCAGCCAAGCTAGCGTTAGCATTTCATACAGCCCACCAATAAAACCCACCTTAAAGTGAGTTCTGCTGTGTAGAGAACCATTTGCATGGTGAACTGGTTCTTTGGGTAATGGAGAATGTGTTGTGTATGGTTCTTTATAGCGCCAGAAAGGGTTCTTCTAAGCTTAACATCTTAACAATAGCAGAACAGCCTTGGTGCTATATATGAGCAGATACTGCACGTTCTCCATCGGTCTGAAGATCCTTTTCACCATACAAAGAACCCTTCAAGCACACGTTTGGACTGATGGCTCTAAATACTAAAGAACTTTTTTAAAAGAGTGTAGTTTCCCTTTCACCTTCAGGATGTGTCATTGGAAAGTACTTTCCTGCTCTACCACTGCAGTGCTGCGGTAGGAGGCGAGTGGGCATGTTTGCAGGAGATACAGCGAAGGCTGCCAACCTTATAGGCATATAGTAAAGTGTGGAATAATAAACAAACATATTAAATATCGTCGCTGTCCAATGAAAAGCAGGTATCTCCAATATGGCAACTTTACAGGAGAGGGCAAAAACCTAATGTAATTTGAAGGCAAGTCAATGGAAGCAGATTTTTTATCCAAGCAGTTTTGAGCCATTTCTCTTGGTCCATTCTTCATGAAATTTTCAGACAACATAAACGGCAAGTGCTGTGTTCAAATGATGCATAAAAGTCAAAATCGACAAAAATGGAGATACATGTATTTCATTGGACAGCGATGATATGCAAAATAAATAAATAAATAAATAGCGAAACTAGCCCAGCAGTTCTGTATGTGGGAAGGAGTTCTGAGATCAAGCACAAATCTATATTGTGATGCTACAAACCGGTGTAATGTTATAACAGACCATAATCGCTGATTTGTCCGTCTTCAGGTGGTGGACATCATGCGTGTGAACGTAGATAAGGTCCTGGAGCGAGATCAGAAGCTTTCGGAGCTGGACGACCGGGCCGACGCGCTGCAGGCCGGAGCCTCACAGTTCGAGACCAGTGCCGCCAAGCTGAAGAATAAGTACTGGTGGAAGAACGCCAAGGTAGCTGACACACATCTACAGACACGGTGCTGTAGAGATGAGTGCAGCTCATCACAGCATATCCAGACTAAATCATGTAAACTGATCACCAGTTTCATTCATGCTGTGCTAGCCAAGCTATTTGTGGATCTGCACTATTGAGTTATTCAGTTATTCAGCATCTACTATGAATTGTTCAGTATCTACTATGAATTATACATCATCTACTATTAATTATTCAGCATCCACTATGAATTATTCAGTATCTACTATGAATAATTTGGTATCTAGTATGAATTGTTCAGTATCTACTATGAATTATACAGCATCCACTATGAATTATTCAGCCACTACTATGAATTATTCAGTACCCGCTATGAAAGTAAAGCGTAAGTTATGAGATTCAGGGTGATCTGAATAACACTGGTTACTTATGACCACATACATTTTTTTAGGGTTAGTTAGTAAATGTAGTTCATGGTGCGCCTCTGTGTCTGTTCTCTCTCTGCAGATGATGATCATCCTGGGGGTGATATGTGTGATCGTGCTCATCGTTATCATCGGTAAGACAACAGCGCAGCCCTGCGTCACATATCAGCTAGTGAAGGCGTAATGATGCATTTTTGCTTCTGAGGTCGAGAGTCGATGGATTTTTTGATATGTATTAACAGGTGTTGGTTTATAAGAGCTCTAACCAGTGGGTGATTGTAGGCTCTGTTGGGGCCCTAGGCAAAAATTCACAGGGGGCCCCTCCAACCAGTGTTCATCACCACTATGCTATAAGTAATCTGACACCAACTAAAACATGGCAAAATGTAAAGCTTTTAATGTCAGTAGTTCCCATTACTCTGGCCCGGGGTCCCACGTCGCAAGCCGCGCCTCTAATTCTCTTAGTTAATGACGTGGGTTAAATTTCTTACACCAATCAAGAAAATCAAAGGCTCTAATGTCAGCTAGCTAGCGAGTCTAGCTAACGTTAGTACCCACTGGCTTTCTGTGGATCCCCCTGACACAGTCTGTGGGGGTGTTAAGGTGTTTCTTGCTATGAGCCCACATCTCGGTTGTCATGCTTATAGGTCAGACAAGCTGACGAAGACTGCTAGCTAGCTAGCTAAGGCTAACTCTATTCACTTTAGCTGGGTTGCACATACAAACAGCTAACAAAGGGAACATGAAGATATGGGCTCATAGCAAGCACCCTGTAAAACCCACAGACTATATCAGGGAGATCTGCAAATGGCCCATTTGGCTTTTGCCAGTGGGTGCTAACATTAGCTAGGTTAGCTAGGTTCACTAGCTAGCTAACATTAGAGCCCACTGGCACCAAACTGTGTTCATTGATGTAAGAACTGTAACTCGCTTTATCAACTGCAGACACTCGTTTTCTCTTTCCCACCACAAGGAAAGATCTAGAACGATAACCGAGTTGTGTTTTCAGCTCAAAACATCAAGGAAAGATAGAACCTCGGGCGGCTCAGTCCCAGACGTGTTAACAAGCGGACTGGAGTGAAAGAATTTAGACCCTTTTTAACCCAAAGTGGTGCTGAATAAACAAGGAACCGATTATGAAAATTGCCATGTGTATTGGGGGTCCTGTGGTCACGTTTGGCTTAGGAAATGGCTTTTTACGTCACACTTAACAATCAGATAGACGACATCCAGATGCCTGGGTTTGGTCATTGCCAGAGATCTCCAGTAATTGGGAGATGCTCTGAAGATGGCTTTCTGGTTTTCATCCAGCTTTTAAATTGAAATCAAGTGGATAGATTGTGATATGTAATAAGAAGTATGTCAATTATGTGAGCGGGTACTATGTGGATGGTGGATCATTCTCAGCACTGCAGGGACACTGACGTGGTGGTGGTGTGTTAGTGTGTGTCGTGCTGGTGTGAGGGGATCAGACACAGCAGTGCTGCTGGAGTGTTTAAACACTGTGTCCACTCACTGTCCACTCTATTAGACACTCCTACCTTGCTGGACCATCTTGTAGATGTACAGTCAGAGACGATAGCTCATCTGCTGCTGCACAGCGCAGTGTTGGTCATCCTCTAGTCCTTCTTCAGTGCCCGCAGGATGCTACCCACGGGACGCTGCCCATGTGACACCGTTGGCTGGATAGTTTTGGTTGGTGTACGATTCTCAGTCCAGCAGTGACACTGAGGTGTCCAGCAGCACTGCTGTGTCTGATCCACTCACACCAGCACAACACACACTAACACACCACCACCACGTCAGTGTCACTGCTGTGCTGAGAATGATCCACCACCCACATAATACCTGCTCTGTGGTGGTCCTGAGGGGGTCCTGACCCTAGAAGAACAGGGTAACACGGTATACAGATGAACAGATGGACTACAGTCTGTAACGCCTCTCTTTTTGTCTCCTTTCTCCTCCAGTCTACTTCAGCACCTAAAGGCCGGCGCTCCTACCCCAGTCTGCGCTCACGACCACCCGATTTACAACAGCTGAATTATCGACCCCCCACAAAGAGTGTCAACCTGTCCCCTCGATGAACCCTGTAACACACCCCCGCCCCCAATAAACCCCACCCCTTTCACAGCAGGACCCCAGTCTCTCTGTCCAGTCCCCTCGTCCATCCGTCGGTCCGTCCATCCCGTGAGTGCGTGGTCGTGTGTCTCCTCTGTAAATACGTCCTGCTTTTTCTGAAATGTCCTTCACCAACTCGAGAGAGAGAACGCAGAGGGCGACCCCGGGCGACCCCCCCCCTACACCCCCACACCCCACCCCCCAC
>CM067490.1:28435943-28461446 GCA_034552555.1 Semaprochilodus insignis | reverse complement strand
CCCACCCCTGCATGGTCCTTCCGCTCCCTTGTCACTGTACGAGGTCCACTGCAGATCCTATGCCGTTAAGCAGCATGTCACGTTGTGCAGGGGATGGTCCACCACCCAGAGACGGTGGTCAGAAACTGACCTATCACGAACGAGAGAGCGAATCTATAGGTTAAACCCGACGGACCACGGTGTGTAATTGTACACCACTGTAGGTGAACCCCATAAAACGGCCAGGTACGACTTTAAAGCATGCAATAAAAGTGGGCAATTAATATAGAGACACAGGGTATGACGTCGTGCCGCACGCGGGACAAGCCCAATGTTCCCAATATGCAAATGAGCAGAAGGAACACCGCTTCAACGTGACAGGGGAGGAAAAAAATAACAGAGCGTATTTCGCGTCCACCAATCAGAGCTCGAGATTCGGGCACAGGGGCGCGGTTTGTGTTGATTGGGTGGTGATGTTGTCATCGGGTAGCCAATCAACGGCGAGAGTCGTTGAGCATGCACGTGTGGAATTCCGTGTTTAGTGTCCCGAGGACTCCGCAGACGTGAACTTGACAGTCGTGCGCCGTTTGGAGCTTTCTTACACCGTTTGTTCTCCCATTTCTTTCCGATTTTCTTTCTCCACAGTCGCGATAAGAGGCTCTCG
This sequence comes from Semaprochilodus insignis, assembly GCA_034552555.1. Classification (NCBI taxonomy): domain Eukaryota; kingdom Metazoa; phylum Chordata; class Actinopteri; order Characiformes; family Prochilodontidae; genus Semaprochilodus; species Semaprochilodus insignis. Next base: position 28,460,803 of record CM067490.1, on the reverse strand, counting down.
TCGACCTGCACTCCGCCACGAAGGTAAGAAAGCGGACTTTACCTCAGAAAACGGCCGTTTTGTCACTGTTTTCGCCGAATTTGGATACTAAGTAACTGCGCGAGGTGTTGCTAAGCTAACGGTTCGCCAGTTTCTTGTGCGAATTGTTCCGTTCCATCTTAAATGGTGCAGTAGTTACATTCTGGCGCCTAAGAGTGTAACTGCTGCACCATTTAAGGTGGAACGGGAACAGTTCGAATAAGAAGCTGGCTTCAGCGTCGTGCTAAAGCTAACGCTAGCAAGCTAGCTGCTGTGGTATTGTGCTAAAGTTGCTGGTTGCGGTTTCTGGTTATATTCCAGATAAACAAATATCTTGTTGTTGTTGTTTATTGTTAGCTTGTTAGCTTTTGGCACCATCTCAGCTTCGTGTATATTTAGCTAACCTGTAGCTGCAACCGCCAGACGTTTAATCCCTTTAAATATAAAGGAGTGCTCGCTGTATCTCTTTATTTAGCAGCTTGTCCTCCAAGACTCCTCCATCCATCCACCCATCCACCTATCCATCCTTCTAGCTGTCTGGCTTCACATATAAATAAACCTAAACACGTCCCCATGAAAGATGAGAATCTACCTATCTCCACCTCTCTTTCTCCTGAAGTTGGGCTCAGCTTCTTATTCGCCAGCCAGAGGCGCCATTTAAAAGGGGAGCGCCACCGACTTTTCAGAATTTCATTCAGTACTTAAGGTGGAACTTTCTCCAGCCTTTGTAGAGGTACTTACCACCACAGACTTTCTTCACAGTGGTGGTGATAGGAGCCAGAGGCCTACAGTGCAAGCTGTTCACTATCAGTGAGTCTACACGTGAGTGTGTATATGGAATGTTGATGATGAGAAAGCAATGGGGAATTCTGAAATAAGCTATCCTAGCTTTTTTGCCTTATAGCATCCATCAACCAGTCCTCCACCATGGATGCATGCTTTAGATTGAGTTTTAGACCTAACCTTTATCACTCAGCTTCTGGAAAAAGTTAATGTTTTGGACATCAGGCATTGTATCCATAATCATTCCATGTAATAACTTTCCATTAGGGAGCTTTTAGGCCTTTATGCCAGCCCAAATCGGAGTCCTGACATATGCAGACTGCGTCCAGATTCGATTTTTTTGACAGTCTGGACAGTCCAAAAAACCCCATATGATATCTGAAGGTGGTTTCAACGCAATTCCAGTCAGATATTTACAGATGTGTCTTAGTCCAGATGCTCTGGACACTTAAATCGGATTCCAAATCGGATTCCAAATCCGCCTTTTACGTCCCTCGCGACAGCAGTGTCAAATCCAGAGTGACCGAAGTGCTGTGATTCAAGAAGGTCGCCAAAGTGTTGTGTGGACAGTGTGGCTGTTTGGAGGGTGAGACGATGCTCTTCCGTCTCTCCCGCATCCGTGCAAAGGTGTTGCTACATCACCAGAGCAGCTATGTAGTTACTGACGCCCATGTGTTTACCACATAGACCCATGTCGATTGGATAGTGATGTCTGGACACACAAATCCGGTCTGATCACTTACGAATAACAGTGTGGACTGTCGTCTCAATAGATTTGCCTGTAGTCTGAACACACCCTTAGAGGTGGATGTCTGGTTCCCATCATCATCACCACCACCACTGTGAACAGCTCTGGCTCTGTTTATATCTGAACTTTAACTCAACATTAATTTGAACGTATCTGGATTTATTTTTTTTTTAATGCAGGAATTTTGCAAAATTGGTGGAGTTCTCCTTTAAGGTAGAATGGGGAATTCCAATAAGAACAGCCAACTTCAGCCTAATCTTTATCTCTCTCTCTCTCTCTCTCTCGATGTTGTTGTGTATATACAGTTACATATAGTTAATTGAATGCCGTGTAATTATATAGTAATAAATCTGCAGGTTGTATAAATTCTGCATGTTGATACAAGCTGGACTGCCATGTCTACCAGTAAGGGTGTCAGGCCCAGTCCAGTGCAATTATGTCTGATCTTTAGTGATTAGTGCTTTTCACAACTGTGAATCTGTGACCTTCTCCTCCATGTAAACTGAATATTCAGTAGAGGCAGGAAGCAGAGCAAAGTACCTGATTACCAAAACCTCATATCAAACTGCATCCCATAGTGTCAGATGAAACTCTACATTCATGTCTGAATTCTCCAGTTTGGCCTGTTTGTGTTTGAAAGCACCTGTTTTATTTAGGGATGACTTGATGTGGAATTCCTGGTCCTGGGACAGTAACAGTAACCAATAATCAATATCTTGTTGTGACCGTTAATGAATGGCAATAATTAAATAAGCACTAGTTTATTCTAGATTATTAGAATAATAGTCTAGTTTCTCGTATATTATTAATTAACATGACACTGTAATTTTATGAACCTTCTAGAGCAAATACCCAGAACTCTGCAGAATTCCACAGGGATGAATTTGTCTTCTCATTTTCCAGCGTTTTATTCAGATTTTCCATTTCACCTTAAATGAAGCAGTATTTGCATTCTGGTACATATGCAGGCCAGGATTTAACTGGTGCAGCATTTAAGGTGGAACGGAAATTTGAACATGCGTCATAGCACATTAATTCATAGCATAACCTTACCTTAGCAGTTACCTGGGATGCCATAGCAACTGCCTAGGAACCCAGCATCTACCTGAGATACCATAACAACTACTTAGCAACATTTTAGCAACCACTTAGGCTTCCATAGCAACAGCCCAGCAAAACCTTAGCAATCACCTGGGATTCCATAACAACACCCTAGCAAAACTTTAGTAGCCACCTGGAATACCATAGCAATGGCTTAGCAATGCAGCATCTACCTGGGATGCCATAGCAACTGCCTAGCAACACCGTAGCCACCTCCTGAGACTCCATAGCAACAGCCTAGCAACGCCTTATGGTACCTGGGATACCATGACAACAGCCTTATCAACACAGCATCTACCTGAGATACCAAAACAACTACTTAGCGACACCTTAGCAATTGCTTAGGCTTCCACAGCAACAACCCAGCAAAGCCTTAGCAACTACCAGGGATTCCGTAACAACAGCCTAGCAACACCTAAACTGTCACTTGGAATACTATAGCAACAGCCTAGCAACACAGTATCTGCCTGAGATACTGTAGCAACTACCTAGCAACACCTTAGCAACCACCTGGGATACCATAGCAACAGGCTAGCAACATCTTAGCAGCCATCTGGAATACCATAGCAATAGCCTAGCAACGCAGCAGCTGCCTGAGATACCGTAGCAACAGCCTAGCAACACGTTAACAACCACCTGGAATACCATAGCAAGAGCCTAGCAATGCAGCATCTGCCTGAAATACTGTAGCAACAGCCTAGCAACACTTCAACAACCACCTGGGATATCATAGTAACAGCCTAGTAATGCAGCATCTGACTGAGATACCATAGCAACTACCTAGCAACACCTTAGCAACCACCTGGGATACCATAACAACAGCCTAGCAGCCTCACAGCAGCATCAAATCAGCACTGCAGTATCTACCTGGAATTCAGGTATAAGTGTTTCTGGTTTGTTCTGCTGTTTATTCACCTGAAGTGTCTTTTCTTCTCTGTCTTCTGATTTGTCCAGCAGGTACACAGTAACTCCAGAAGAAATCAGGACTTGAAGAGCGTTGCCAACAAACCCTGCAGAGTAACCGCTCCGTCTCCTGTGAGGATTCTGCGTGTGTGCTGACTCATGCTCGCTTGTAGAACCTCTTCAGTACACATGAGCGGAACACACTGCGTGACTTAGCTTCTATTATGAGTGATGTTAAATTACAGACCCCTGTCAGCAGTGATTCCAGTAAAGTGGTTCGAGGATCGGATGACGATGACAGAAAAAAACTTAGAACTGGTCCCTCCAGGCTGACTGGCAGGGGCACAGTCAGCCGGACTGCCCGCTCCCCGGACGACTGTTCCGGCACTGCGCAGCAGTCACATTCCGACGACACGGACGCCCAGTCCAGCGGGAACGATTCACCTGAGAGAGATTGCGATGGTCACACAGGACAGGAGGCGTCCACGTGCAGCTCTAACAATGGGAAGGACTCCGCTATAGAGGCCACAGAGAGCAAGAGGTATCCACGCAGTCGGAAAACACAGTGCTTTTACCTCTTCAGGACAGTATAAGGCGGGGGGGGTGGGGGGTCCATGCATTTTCTTCTGTATATATAATACAGTTTTTAATTCTGTGGAGATACGATTCAATACTATAGAAACGTTTCGATGCTTGCAGTGCCCCCCTTTCAACAAACTAAACCCAGTTCTTCTATTCTCCAGCTCCAACTCCCACAGCCCGTCTCCTCCTAGCAGTTCGGCCGCCTACAGCCTGCTGAGCGGCAGCTCAGAGCAGGACCAGCCGTCCACCAGTGGCTGCAGCAGCGACCAGCCCGCCCGCCTGCAGACACAGAAGGAGCTGCTGAAGGCCCTGCATGAACTGAAGATCCGTGTTCCTGCAGAGCAGCGTGGGAAAGGCCGGTCCAGCACGCTGGCCTCGCTGCAGTATGCTCTAAACTGCGTTAAACAAGTGCGAGGTGAGCTACTCATGGAGTAGGAAAATATGGGTTCTTTAAATGGACCTCTTTGCTATAACATGGACACTAATGTTGTTTACTAAGACCTACTGTGGCACGCAAGAGTTTGGACACCCCTGGTCAAATTACGGATGCACCGAATGTTCGGCAACCATAATTATTTGCCTAAAAATGGCAAAAAAAGCACTTTCAGTCTTCGGTGTTGAATAAGTAGAAAGACCAAATAATTTATACCGAACAATGGCATTTTTATGACGCTGTTAACTCCTAGTTCCCGGATGTAGACAGGAACCGGAGTGGAACCTTTACCAACACTCTAGGGTTATTTCTCCATTGCGAGTCACACCAGAGCATGCTGACGCTTCCCAGCTTTTTTTCATGGTCAAGCATTGGAGCCAAACGGAACTCCAGACCTGCTACAGAGAGGCAGACAGACTGCAGCTTCTCAGCATTCTCAGCTTCTCAGCTTCTCACACGCCTTTTCTCTCTCACCCTCTTTCTCTCGGGGTACGTGCCTGCTTCCTGCTTAAAGATACACACCCCCTAATTTTACAACATCGCGAAGCATATTGTGCTTTGTTGGTGTGTCTGCTGGGATAAAATGTCTGGGGTTAAAAATGTTCAGCGTTCAGTAAATATCTTTAAACTGCAGTTTCGTAATAGTTTTTCCTTTGAAAAACAGGACAAACATACATTTAGCCTTTTCACTTTCTTATTATTTAAGTGAAAAAAGTGGCAAAGTTATTGAAAGACTGTGAAAAAACACGTTCAGTCAAATGTTTCGTTTTGTTCGTTTTCGGCTTTGGCCAAACATTTTCATTTTGGTGCATTGCTACTGTGAATAGATAAGCGAATAAAAGATGATTTTCGCAAAGGCGTGAAGTTAAAGGTGAAACATTGCTTTAATGTTTCCAGCACGATGACTTTTCTATCTCCAGCTTTAACAGTGTTAAAATAACACAACAGGAAAAAGGCCTGAAGCTAAAGAACTTAGTACTCTGTCAGATTCCTGGTCGGTCTAGCATGCGCTGCTCCTCTGAGGTCTGTCCACAGATTTCTGATGATGTTTAAGTCAGGGGACTGTGAGGACCACAGTAAAACCTTCAGCCTGCTCCTCTTGAGATGGTCCGTGGTGGACTTTGGGGTGTGTTTAGGATCGTTATCCTTTTTTCTTCTTCAGCTTTGTTACAGACGGTGAGCTGTTCACTTCCGGAATCTGCTGGTATTTAAATGAATCCATTCATCCCTCCGCCAATGAGATGTTCTCTGTCCTACTGACTGCAACACAAGCCCAAAGCATGGTGCATCCACCCCCCGTGCCTAACAGTTGGAGAGCTGTTCCTTTCATGAAGATTTGCTCCCTTTTTTCTTCAAACATACATCTGCACATCTGCTCAATGATGCCTAAAAGTTCACATCACTTCACAGGACTTGTTTTGGTACAGTGTAGAGGGTAACACGTCCTACTCCCGTGCTGTAGACTGGGGTTCGATCCCTGTACCTGGGCAAGCCCCCTACACTACACCAGTAAGGGTCTTTGGGCAAGACTCCTAACACTCCCTTCACCCACCTGTATAAGAAATGATCAAATTGTAAGTCGCTCTGGATAAGAGCTTCTGCCAAATACCGCAAATGTAAATGTTTCCAAATGCATCAGACTTGTTTCTTCTGACCCTGGATTTTGTTTTGAAGATGCAGGAAGTTTCTTCTGATGACCCTTCTTTGAAGGTCATGCTTCTGCAGGTGTTGCTGCACAGTAGATCAGTGATCCACTCCTCCAGTCAAAATCATCCTAAAGGTCTTTTGCAGTCTAACAGGGTTTTTGGTTTTGCCTTTCTGGCAGTTCTCTCTGAAAGGTTCCTTGGGAACCTGACTTCCATGAGTTCTCTTACCTGCCATTTCGTGATTACATTAAATACCTGAGAACGCTCTGCTGTCTGCTTATAGCTTCTCCTGTTTTGTGGGCATCAGTTATATTAATGGTCAGAGTGCTGAGCAGCTGCCTAGAGGAGCACATGGCTGCTGAGTGTTGGGACGAGGTTCGAGTGTTAATAAAACTGTGAATTTGGCATCACCTGCTATTTCCTACTGATGACTATGGCGAAGCTGCAGCACTAACGGGCTAATTAATTCTCCTTATTGGAGAATCATTCATCTTATACTCACAGAATCCACGACAAAGGGTGCCCAAACTTCTGCATGCCACCCTATCATCAGTTCTAAGAAATCGTATTTGGGCTAACCTGTCTTGTGTTGTGATGTCACAGCCAATCAGGAGTATTACCACCAGTGGAGTGTGGAGGAGAATCATGGCTGCTGCCTGGATCTGTCCACGTTCACCGTGGAGGAGCTGGACAACATCACTTCGGAATATGCACTTCAAAACACCGTACGGCAAAACCACAACACATACATCAAGAGATCTCGTTTTCAGCAGGGCCTCCTTTTCTTTGCTGTGTGTTCTGGATGTTCAGATTTTCCTCTCCGTGTCTTTGTTTCTAGGATACCTTCTCCGTGGCCGTGTCCTTCCTTACGGGGAAAGTGGTCTATATCTCTCCGCAGGCGTCGTCCCTGCTGCGCTGTAAGCCAGAGAGGCTGCAGGGGTCCGTGTTTTCAGAACTTTTGGCCCCTCAGGACGTCAGCACCTTCTACAGCAGCACGGCCCCCTGCCGCCTGCCTCCGTGGCCCTCCTGCACCGGCACCGGTATGTTATCTAGAGTTGTGTACAGACACACTGCAAAAAATGGTATTTTGGCAAGTACAATTATCTGATATCTAGTTAATACATCTTATAATGTCTTATTCTTATCTTATTATAATTATTTAAGCTATTTTATAATAATCTTAATATCTTATAATTAACTTAATTCTAATAATCTTTATTTGTTTTAAGCGATTATATAAGCCAAATTGTCTCACTGTACTGGCAGATAGTTTTACTTATTTTAGGATGCATGCCTGAAATAAGCCAAATTATCTGCCAATGCAGTGAGATCATTTGGCTTACTGAACACATATAAAACAAGTATAATAATCTTATAATAAGCTTACAACAATATAAAAATGACAAAATAAGATATCTTAACTAGTAACTAGTTAACTAGTAAAAAAATATATATATTTTTCAAAATAATGGAGGTATACAGCTGGGTTAGGCTGGAAATCTGTTCTAATATTGTTTTTCCTTAAACTTTGGCCTACTAAAATATTAATAATTATTTTGAAAAGGAAACTTAAACACTTGAATTTCCCTGTGAAATTTTAGTCTATGATTTTAGTTTGTTTAAAATTAATTTAAAATTAAATGAAATTAAACAAGTTGGTACATAAAAAAGTGCAAAATGTAACTTGTAAATTAAAATAAAAAAAATCTGAAACAGTTGCTCAGACCACATTATATGCTTTAATTTTTTCTGATATGTCAGGGAAAATAAATATTATAAATGAATAAATAGAAATAAAATGTATTTGTTAACCATTTAATAATGAATCAGTAAGGAAAAGTTGATACTTTGCAAAGTAGCAATATACACAGTAACTGTTGTATCACCTAAAAGACAGTCCATTCACAATTTTTAATGATTAAAAGTTGAATCTGTTAATGATAAGATTTCTATTCAGTTCAGATTAATTGCTGATTATTTGTGTGTCGTTAATAGTTGCCATTTATTAATGCATGTGTATCTATTACATAACGAACTGTTAGATCATTAACAATGGACGTCACAGTGCTGTCTGGAACAATGAAGGCATGCTGATGGTCATTATGACCTGTGTTTGCATAATTAATGACTGATTTATTTTCATGAACTGTTGCCAACGTTAGCTGTAGCTTTATCGACTGATCTCTTCCTGTACCGTGTTGTCCGCACAGCCTCCCAGATGGACTGCGCTCAGGAGAAATCCATGTTCTGCCGAATCAGCGGCGAAAGAGAGGGTGGAGGTGAGATGAAATATTATCCTTTCCGGCTGACCCCGTATCAGCTGACCCTGAGGGACTCGGACACATCCCAGCCCGAGCCATGCTGTCTGCTCATCACCGAGAGAGTGCACTCCGGATACGAGGGTGAGTGACTTGCTTAAGCAAACTCAGTACAGACACAGCTCAGACGTTAGGATGACCTCAGCTTCAACTGATATGTTTTGAAGTACGTGTGGTGTTCTTGAGAAACAGGGAATTAGTCTTGGTGGGTGGACACATGACATGTAACACACTGAACCAACCAGGGGTTTCCCAAAACCATAGTTGCTAGCTACATTAGTAACTTGCATAGTTGGAACAATACAGCTGGAAAACATGGTTGGAACTATGGAGGGAGCTACGTTGGCGACTTCCGTAGTCCGAACCATCGTTAAGCGACTCAGGTGTTTCCCGAAACTGTAGTTCCACCGAACATTCACAAACACTGTGGTTAAGATGTGTAGTTGGAACTGTAGCTGGAGACCTTACAAGACCTAAGCTTAGTTCCTGGTGACTACACCATTGATGACAAAGGACGCAGTAGAAGCAGACCTGTCATTGAGCTCAAATAATTTACACCAGTGTGATGGTGCCAACATTTAGAACATCAAATGCTGTAAACATGTAGTTTTTAATGTGTGTGCTGATATATTTCTGTGTTTATGAATGCAGCTGCATTTATCAAATCATGCGGGTCAGCTGTGTAACGTTAGCCTAGACCTACGAAGACAGATGTCATCAAGTTAGTCTTTATTACAGACACATATATCATAAGAGAGAATGTAGAATACTTTACAGTGCTTTAATAAATCACTTCACTGAGAGCTTTCATTACCATTGCTGAAAAAAAAAAAACAGAAAAAAGTCACCTGGGTTTTAAACCCACGGCCGTATGAGGAACTCTATCTGAGACACAGCGTCACGTTACGCTCACACGTTTATCTTACTGTGCCACTTACCCCAGCCTTTGAATGGGCTTTTTAAATTTATATTGCCAGTAGTTCTTCTATTTTATTTTTAGAAGAAGCAGTTTTATAAGTGTATGGTGGATAATTATTTAAACAAGGAAACTTAAACACTTCAACCTGTTTTCCTTGTGTAATTTTAGTGTACGATTTTAGTTCATTTAAAAGTCATTGAATCAGTTGGTGCAAAAAAAAAAAAGTACAAAATGTACCTTTTAAAATATTTTTTTTCCTGATATGTAAAATGTGGGAAATAAATAAATACAAATAAAATGTATTTGTTAACCATTTCATAGTGAATCATTAAGGAAGAGTTGATGCATCGCAGTGTCGCAGTATATACAATAACTGCTGTATCATCTAAAAGACAGTTCATTCACAATTTTTAATGCTTTTGTGCAATTAAGTATATTTTTGGGTGATGATTATTAAAGATGGAATCTGTTAATGATAAGATTTACCCCTGCCTTTGAAGGGGCTTTTTAAATTTATATTGCCAATAGTTCTTCTATTTTTTTTTTTTTTTAGAAGAAGCGTTTTTATAAGAAGTGTTGCCTATGAATATTATATTTAGAATAAATATAAATATTATTATTGTTATTATTTTCATTATTCATATTTTTATAATTGCATTTAATTGTTGATTCTATTATTATGACTGGTAGTGGTGGTGGAAAGTTATATGTTTACAATAAATCAGTGAATAATTATGAGTAGCCAAAGTAATACATTAATTATTTGTATTGATCCTCATATTTTGACCTTTTATTATGAAGTTTGTGAGTTTTTGCACGTTTCCCGTTGTGAAAGTCAGACCCGACACATTAGGGAAACAAACCACTGGCGCTGAATTCAAAGCGGAGGGATCAGGTTGCCACGTGCTGCCTTGTGTACTTGTAGCATCTTCTCAAACTGTCGCCTAGATGCACCTCCAACTTGAGCGAGAATTGGCCACTGTCAGTGGCGATGAGAGGGCGAGCTTGACAAACAGTTCAGAGAGGTGGAATCAGTCTGTCTATAAAATTATAGGCCATATTTCTACATAATAAAAGCATATAGCGCTTCTACTAATAATGATCTATAAATAAATCAGATTTATCCATGCAGAGATCTTACACGGTACACCCCAAGTTCATCCCAGTTTATATGTGATGTAGTAATACAGTTGACCCGTTTAATTCTAAGTGTTATAAATGAGTTATGACTATGTATGACAACCATCATATTTAAATTCTGTTTTATATCTCTGTCAGCGCCGCGTATCCCAGCAGACAAAAGAATCTTCACCACCAGCCACACGCCGAGCTGCTTGTTCCAGGAAATTGACGAGAGGTTAGTTAGACATTAGTGTTTGTCTCTGTGTACACATAAAGAAAACTAATAAATAAACACATTAATGTATTGTTGTCTTGGTTTATTGATTCAATATTCAAGGTTCAATATTCTCTTCCCTAAAGATTCCTCAGTAATCACGTAATCATGTCCTCTCTTCACAGAGCTGTCCCGCTGCTGGGGTATCTGCCTCAGGACCTGGTGGGAACGCCACTGCTCCTGCTCCTTCATCCTGAAGACAGACTGCTAATGGTTGACATTCACAAAAAAAGTGAGAATGTAGACAGCTTTTTACTGTTGTTATTAGGAGTTTACATGCAGCACCTTTCTGAAACAATTCGAAGCATCATCTAAATCTCTAATTTCACCCCAATTCAGTTTGATTTGGGGACAATTTAGGATTACACTGAATGCGCTGGAGAGTCTGTTTGCTGGCTGACCAAGCTACTGTAGCTCCATTTGGCAGTTTCCACCATAAATAAAATAGTTCGGCACCCGTACAGTTCATTCCCAGCCAAAGTATAGTAGGTCCTTCAGCACAAACCGTGATGACATCCGTGGACATGTCCATTGTTGCGGAAGAAGAAGGCAACAATGGCGCCACCCAGTGGTCTGCTGAAGAGCCTCTTCTACATCTTCTTATCTCCAGTAGTTGATCCGTGCTGCTTTCTGGATGCGAACAGACATCTGGAATAACAGCCCAAACGCTCGCAGGTATATCTGTCCACCATCTTGGTACTACTGTTTACTACCGCTGTACCGCAGCGCCCCCTGTTGATGACGGATCTTTCGACGTTCCTTGGTTACAATAAAAACTGGTTCAAACTCAGGTTGGTTCCCTGAATAAGCCTAAACAGAACAGGTTCGCAAACCAAGTTTATATTTGTTTGAACAAGGCTACCGATTTCTAATATTTTGCAGAACTGTTACACTGTAGATGCTCTTCTGGTGTCCCCCATCTCCTTTTCTCTGTCTTCCAGTTGTACAGTATGCGGGTCAGCCTTTTGACCACTCACCCCTGCGCATGTGTGCACGGAGTGGAGAATATCTGTCCTTGGACACCAGCTGGTCATCCTTCATCAACCCCTGGAGCAGGAAGGTGGCTTTCATCGTGGGCCGCCACAAAGTCAGAACGTGAGTGAGCAAAGTCGTTAGGGTTCGTCTCGAAAGACTTTAGGGTAACGTATGATGATGAATGTTATGGTCTATAGGTGACATGAACTTTTTAAGATGGACAGAAACGTCATTCATCCAGATGGAAACTCCACCTATGCAAAACTTAAACGTGTTAGGGCTACAAGGGAGGCACCGTCTTTGTTTACTTTGTGTTAGAACTTCCGGTGCGGCTGCTGATCCGTTGTTATAGTGTACGACCACAGCAGTAAAACATACAAACAAACATACAAGTAGTATAATATGCTCAGTTAAAGGGTGTCACAGTAACTGTAAGAAGAGGAGTTTTCCACTTGAACAGCAGTGTTACGAACACAACAAAAAACCCTCAGAGTGTTTAACTTTCAAAAGAAGAGGGCCTGCGTCTGTGGCTGAAAGTGCTAAATTTAAAACATCCACTCAAACTTCCGTACATCTGCTCTTACAATTCTGTGGAGGGGAAGCCGACACCAGAACATCCTTACCCAGAGAAATGGCTTGGTTATGACACTCTGGTGAAGCAGACACGTCGGGTGCTTGTGAGGCTTTCAGGTAAGACGTTAACGTAAGAGCTAGCTAGTGAAAGTTAAATAGCTTGTGGGAATGTTGGGTTAGCATAGCTACTTTATGATCAGTGTCCACAGCAGTAGCCTCCTTCAGACTTCACTCACGTTATTCACTTTGGACTTTTAAAAAGTGAACTGCTTTCAAGCATTATTAAAATTCAGTGTATATTTTTACAGTCGCAGAAATACATTTTAGTTTTTCACCGCCGAACCGTCTGTGCCTACCGAGAGTACAAAGTCATTGAACATGTCGCCATAGGTAACCTCAGTCCGCCTTTTCTTCTCATCCACCCACTCTGTTATGACCCTTGGATGAGGTAATGTTGTCCCATTCGAGCTCCTTATTGCTTCCTTGGTCTCCTCCCATGTAACTTTGTTCATTTAGTTTTTTGTTGTTGTTAATTTGCCTAACTAGCTAGCTAGCCAAGTAGCTGACCGGAAGTTCTAACACAAAGGCAGAAGAAACAAACTCTTAAAAGTGGGCATGGTGAAATAAGGTGAATAAGCTCCAAAAAAGAAATACTTGTAGTCACAGATGTTTGTGTTCATTAATATCATTTGTCACATTATGCTTTTCTGAGTATATTGTGGATATCCTATGTCTCCCAGCTGCATGTTTCATTACAAAGAGAGCCCAATCAGTCCTGTTTTACTGGATTGTGTGTGTGAAATGTTGAATACAAATCATGGTAGATTTTAAATCTGCTACTACTTGGTTTATAGGTTTCCTCCAACAGATATCGGAAAAAATCTACACTGCCTAGCCAAAATAAGTCGCACACTCCTAATATTTTGTTGGACCACCTTTACCTTTGATCACAGCACACGTACACTGTGGCATTGTTTCCACAACCTTGTGCGACGCCACAATGTTTATTTCTGTCCAGAGTTGCATTCAGTTTTTGGGCCAAGACCTTGTAATGATGCCTGGAGTGCCACACAACTCCATAAAGTACTAAAGACTTGATTCTTCATGTCCCCTGAACTGCTATTTCACAGTCTGAGCCCGAAGGAATCTGGGCATGTTCGTCCTGGAATAATATGGCTGTGCCATCATTGTTGGGATAACCTGGTCAGTCAGTACATTCCGGTGGTCCGCTGAGCCTCGACTTGACGAACTGAGCCCCCCAGATCATAACACCACCTCCAGAGGCTTGTACAGTGGACAGTATGCATGATGGGACCATCACTTCATGCTCTTCCCTTCTTACCCTGGCGCTCCCATCTCTCTGGAATAGGGTCAGTCTGGGCTCATCAGACCACATGACCTTTCTCCATCACTCCAGAGTCAAGTCTTTAGCGGACTGAAGCTGGTTATCACACTCATTCAGGATTTCCTTCTGGGAAGTGTCCGGTTCTCCACTCTCCCTCCAGGTGTTAATAATGTGCTGGACACTTCTGAACTCAATTCCAGTCATTCCAGCTTGGTTGTTTTCTTTGCTTGTTGCAGGACTGAAACACAGTAAGATATTTTCTATGACCACAGGATACAACTTTCCACATGGTTGTTTAAGGAATGAAAAGCTGCTCACTGCATCAGTTAGAGGGGGAAAGGAATTGTTATCCATGGAAACATATCAATGTTTTGGGTCAAGTCATCTTTTTTTGGAGACACTGTGACCAAATAACCATGCAGAAATGCTGCATACAGTGAAGACCGTCCAGCAGGGCATATAGTCAGCATTGCCAGATTGACTGCTAGCTGTCACTGTAGTCTTCGTAGCATCTTAATAATCTGGATAATGAGCTCTGGTCTCATGACTGCTCTGTATCTGTAGGAGTCCCCTGAACGAGGACGTGTTCACGGCCCCTGAGGAAGGCGAGGTGAGGCCGATGTCTCCGGAGGTTCCCCAGCTCAGTGAGCAGATCCACAGGCTGCTGGTTCAGCCGGTCCACAGCGGCAGCTCTCAGGGCTACAGCAGCCTCGGTAGCAGCGGCTCCCGCGAGCTCCAGCCTAGTGCCGCCTCGTCCAGCGACAGCACCGGGGCTGCCGCAGAGGAGCCGCCGTACATCCACAAACTGGTGAGACTTCAACCATGTAACCTCCTGTACCATCGTCTTCTGGGTCACACTTGAGTTGACATTTGCTTTAAAAGATGTTAGACTGCTATGGTACATGTCTGGGCTCTTATCTTACCCTCCCTGTTCATTTCCTCTTTCAGACTTTCCAGCAGATGTGTAAGGATGCACACATGGTGAAGACCAGCGGACAGCTGGTCTACACAGAGTCGCGAAGCCGCCCCACACCTCGCAAACAGGCCAGCTCAGGTATGTACAGCAGGACCTCAAACACGCAAGCCTCCTGCTAACTGGTGCTCAGGCGTAAACCGTGATTTATGATATGATCTGATCTTTGTGTTTTAGCAGATATAGTTAAGGCTGTTGAAGCAGAGAGCACTTCCAGAGAGAGCCAGCAGGTGGCGACTTTTACTCCTAAAGCTCAGGCTTCCACACAGCTGCCAAGAAAAGAGCTTCCAGCCATCTACTCATACCAGCAGATCAACTGTCTGGACAGCATCATTCGGTATGTGATTGAATAGGTTAGAAGATGATTAGTGGATTAAATCATGTCTGATAAGGTTTTGGCCTAAAACATAATTTAATCCATTTATGGTGGAGGAACACATGAAAGATGAAACTTATTATTTCCAGGTTTTCCAGATTTTCCCATTATCAACATTCCATATAACACTCAGAAGACACATGTAGGTTCACTGGGTGGTTTAGATAGTAAATAAAGTGTCTGTATGTGCGTTGTAGACATGGAGAACCCTGGTTCTCATCACCACCACCACTGTAAAGAACATCTGAACCATCTCACACCAAACCCACTCTGTCACTTAGCTTTCATCCCAAACACAGAATTAAGGAGAAATGTTTTTAAAATCGGTAAATTCCCTTTAATAGAGTTAAACCTCTTTAACTTTACCAGTGAAGGAAAAAACCTTACAAAAGTTTGAACTTTTATATCTTTCTGTAGATTTTCTACATGAAAATAAGACGACATATTCTCTATAGACAACAAACTTAAGTACTAAAAATTTAGTGCACAATATATATTTATTTTCTGAGTTTAATATAAAGAAAACAATAAAACATGACATTTAACATGTCTCAAAACCTTTGCACAGGCCACATGTTATGTTTTATTTTTTTCTCAGGGTCTTAAATTCAGTTAATAAACTGTGATTGTGTTAACAGTGTGTTCTCTCTGTAGAGATCATCAGTATCAGTGCTTATCATCAGTATAATAATAATAATAATAATAATAATAATTATGCAGGTTCTGTATATACACACTAGTTATATATTTGGTTAGGAGCACTCGATGGAACATTTATTGAAGAGAGACGGCATTGATTTTATGGTCGTTCTTCTTTCCTCCCTTCACACATTGCTTATTTTCTTCCCATCCCAGTTATTTGGAGAGCTGTAATGTTCCCAACACAGTGAAGCGGAAATGTGGATCCTCCTCCTGCACAACCTCCTCCACCTCTGACGATGACAAACTCCGAGAGGTGGCCGGCCCAGTTAAAGGTAAACACTGTCCTGCACTACTGCTGATAGTTTGTGCACGTACGACTGCATGCAGGCATATTCACATGGCTGAGCAGGTTTAAGAGCGTGTAGTTGCTGTCATCTTCTCCCTTCCACTGAAGCTGAAGCTCAGGTTCAGAAAAGGGTGGATTTAGGTGGATTTGATCTACTCCGCTTTGGCACAAACTTTTGAAGTGGGGGACAAACTACTCCAAGGATTCCATTTTTACCTCCAGTTGCCGGCATATTTGTAACGACAGGTTTTATACTGACATAAACAAGAATGCAAAATATGAGCATTTTCACTAGTGCTCTCAGACTTTTGGTCCCCACTGTACAGTCACATGTACATACTAACTCTATGGTAAACAGTGTTGAGTATTGACGGACGCCCATTTCCTTCTCTGCCCTACAGACATGATGGAGACACTGCAGGTGGCCGAGGGGACAAAAGTGGTTCCTGCTGAGCCTTCTCACCCTCTGACTCCTCTAGCTCTGCACTACAAGGCCGAGAGCGTGGTGTCTGTGACCTCCCAGTGCAGTTTCAGCAGCACCATCGTCCACGTCGGGGACAAGAAGCCCCCTGAGTCAGGTAGGACTGTGTTCTTGTCCATAGCCTATTTCACACTGACATCCCGGTACATTACTGCGTTTAGGTCATTCAAACTTTCAGCCCTTAAACATTGTTTTACTGTTTTACTGATGCTCATCCACATGTGCCACGGAAGTCCTGTTAAACGAGGTGTGACGTCTTTGCCAACAACTCTTCAGAAGAATCATGTATAAGAAGAAACGCTCGATTGTTGCGGCAGCGTTCACACAGCAGGTGGAAGTGGCCCACATCCAGTCTTTTTCGCCAGTGTGACACAGATGCATTATGAAGAGCAAAAACACATTAAGGCCCAATCCCATTTCACCCCTTGCCCCTAAGACTTAGCCCTATCTCTCCGTTTTGTGCGTTCACATCTAGGGGTAGGGTTGTCCCGATTGTTGTTGAGATGGAGGGGTAGGGCGAAGTGTTAGGGCTACATGGCCCTTCAAACAGAGATTTTTCAGAGGCACACTCCAAACGGAGCATTATGAGAAATCATAAGAGAATCATCGGCAAGATGGCTCCACAAGCGACCAAAGAGACCCATTAATATGAGTATTTTCTCTGCCGCTGTACTGTAAGATAACCATTGTAAAAGAGTTTTATGGTAATTTTCTTCATAACACGTAAAAATTGCTAGTAATACGCTGATGTCTCGGCACTACCTAGCGAAACTTCCCTTAGCTTTTTAATCGCCAGCTTCATGATTGAATTTCCCCGTTCCACCTGCTTGGTGCAGCAACCTCAGGTACCAGAACATAACTGCTGCACCATTTAAGGTGGAACAGAGAAATTCGATCATGAAGCTGGTGATTAAAAAGCTAAGTTCAGTTTCGTATCACTGAAGAATTCTTGATGGAGATAATAAATAATTAACCCCCCTCACATCTCTTTCTGGTCACAGACTACAGTACATTCTTCATGTATAGGTTATTAACACATTGTACATAGATCTTGTAAATTATGGTCATAGATCTGCATACCCTGTATATACATTCAAGATGCACATATCCTTCTGTCTAGTATGTTCTTAGTTCTTTAACCTGTATATATGTCTGTAGTACATCCAGCTGTATGTCATGTTTATAGTACATTCAATAATATAATTACCTGTAAACTTTGTCCATACCTCTGCCTATGTCCTGTACATACTGCATTTTGTTGCCTTGTACATGTGTAATGACAAAGTTGAATCGAATCTAATCGAATCTAAACTAATGATGGTTAGCCGCCTCCTTGAAGGCATATGATGCCCTAAACATATTTAAGCAGTGAGGAGCTGAACTTTACCCTCCTCTGCTGTCACTGCAGACTGGCACAAAGCACCGCTAGTAGCCTGTTAATGAAGACATGTCATTTTTTTGGTTGTGCTCTTGTTTACTGGGTGACTCATTAGATGGATTGATGTGTAAAACTGAAGTCCATGTTTTTCGTCTGTTTACATAAAAGCCGCTGACGACAACTGATGACGTATCTGGTTCTTGAAGGGTTGTCCCATTTTATAGGGGGAAGATTTCAACCACTACCCCTTTCAAGGGGGGAGGGTGACACTCGTAAACAAGGGCTAGGGGTAAAAATAAGAAATGGGATTGGGCCAAAGTCACACTTTCAATTCCGATGTGGGCCAGTTTCATATATAGCCTTGAATTCCAATACATGTCTGATACCCGGTAATGCGACAGAACAGCCAGATTGGAATTCACGCCACTTTTACATCAATCCAGCTCAACATTCATCATAATTTCGTGCTGCATAAGCTGCCTCATAAGCATTCCGGTGGATGTTCCTGTGCAAAAAAGATTAAAGCACTTCTGAACTGCTCCATCTTCCAAGTGAGGGGCGAATGTGGCCCGAAGGAGGCTGCAGCATCAAAGAAACAGAAAACATGAAAGCAAAGTTTAAGGAAAGCACATACACGTAACGGAGAAGTGAACACAGCCAATTAACAAGCCCCTTTTATAGCGGGTTCGATTGCATTCTCAGTGGTTAGCCCAGCGGTCAGTTATTGGAACTGGCAATTGGATCGCTGGCAAAGATGAAACTGAGACCACGATCTGTTCAGCCTGATGTTGGAGATGCATCACATTTTAAAAGCTAATGTGAACAGTCTAGAAAGAAAATCGGATTTGGGTCACTTTTTACCTGCTGACACTCTTTATTTCTTCACCAGACATTGTAATGATGGAGGAGCCTCCAACCACTCCCACTCCTGCACCATCAACTCCAGCACTCCAAAACCCCACTGCGTCTCCTACAGGGGCGACCCCACAGCCTACTGCCTCCCCCAGCCCTGCGGAGAAAGATAAAGAGGGCAGACGAGGTGGTGGAGGAGTGAGCAGATGGGGGCTCACTAAAGAAGTGCTGTCCACCCACACTCAGCAGGAGGAGCAGGCCTTCCTGAACCGCTTCAGAGACCTGAGCCAACTGCGTCTGATCCAGTCTAGCCCGACCCAGCGCAGACCGCCGGCCACACCTGTGGTTAAAGGTACAGCACTGCCGGCTTCCCAGGCGTGGATTAAGCAGGGTTTTGGACTCAATTATATAAATGTCCTGATAGGTTTTTTTTTTTTTTTTTCTGACATGGCTAGGGCTGGGCAATTTATGATGACATTTATTCTTATTGTGATAAATTACATCAAAATATGTCACAGATTTTCTGAGCATATTGTGGATATCATTACTACTTCTGAAACAAATAGAAGTGCAGGTTTGGTTACAAAATTACTATAATTAGTCCAAATTTAGTGTACAATGTACATTAAAATCACTAAATAATAGTTGTCAAAATGTGTCACCACTGGATCTATTATTGTTTGTTGTGGGTTATTAAACCCACGAAACAAAATATTGTGACATATCATGAAAATTTCCTGAAGTATTATGATATTATGTTTTTGTCGTATCACCCACTGACTATAAATTAATATGTAGCAATTAGGAAGTTAGTCAGGGGACTATCTTTACCTTTGTAAAAAGGTAACAATCAAAATCACAAAAATAAAAACAAATTTACAAACGAAAAAACATTTACATTCAAGAAAACAAAATTACCAAAGCAAAAGTAATTTTACAAGACGTGAAACACTTTTGCCAGTACCGAAACAATTTTACAAACTGCGAATTCTGACGGAAAGGGGACACACAGGAACTGCTTGTTGCGGACCCTTGTCAATCAAACTGTTTGGCGGTGGTAGAGTGAGCACGCTTTTTAGCCAGCTGGCATGCTGTTGTTTTTCCCGTCTTTAGAGTTTTTAAAAGAGCAGATGGAAGAGACAAGCAGGTGATGTCTAAAACACTTGGAGTTGGAAATGTTAATAAAAGTAAGTGGGCTGTAACGCAAGCTATACTGGATAACCAGCTAGCTAGCTTAAAATGCGTGCCACAAAAAGGACAAAACATGCTTTAGCGTTGTCACCATCCCAAACTCCACCCACTCTACCGCCACCAAACAATTGGCAAGGGTCCGCAATTTGTAAGAGTTTGTAAAAGTGTTTCGGTACCGGTACTGTCTTGTAAATTTGTTTTTGCTTTTGTAATTTTGTTTTCTGAAATTTTCTTTTTTTTTTTTTTTGCACTTCTCAGCCACCGTAGTTTTACTGGGATACACATTCACATTTGCCAAGAAAGCCAGGGTAAATGGAGTGCTGACATCATCATCATCATCATCATCATCACGATTGGCCAACAGCAATTCCTCCAAAACCTTGGGCCAAAACACACTTCAAAATTCCTGTTCCATTAATTCAAATTCAAAGCAAGCGATTTTTTTCTTCTCCTGTGAAGTTACTATATTGGAGACAGCGATGAAAACTTGACTGTAAAAAGGAGTGCCACAGTGTCGCTCTGTTTTTCCAGCAGTTCCTTGTCATGTTGGGACCCTAAATTTCTTGAGCAAATATGGCTGAAGTTTACACAGTCAGTTTTTTATTCTGCTTTCTCACTTCTCTCCTATTTTTGTGCTCATCAGGTGTCCGCAGTTCCCAGGACTACCCAGCAGGTGGTGGCAGTGTCCGACGGAGAGGCAGAGGAGGCAAAAGACGCAAACACCAAGCCGAGGGCTCCTTCCCCAACAGCCCAGCAGTGTCTACGTCCATGCCTAGTGTGCCGCCTAGATCGACAGTGGACGGTCCTAGTGTCCCAACGTTCCCCAGCAATCAGCATTTTTCTGCAGGGGCTCAGTCATCCTCTTCCCCCTGGCCAACTTCTGTGGGCTCCCAGGCTAGCGGACCACCTGTAATGACGTCCTATCCTCCCGACTACATGCCCTTCTATTCCCTGTACCCCCCCTTTCCGGTCCCGCAGATGGAGGCGGACCCGAGGATGCATGGGGTGTTTTCTTGCCCCCAGCCAGGCCAGCGGTTTCCCATGCAAGGGGGGCAAATGTTCCCTTCAATGGCGCCTCCGGTAATGGCCTTTATTCTGCCTAACTGTATGTTCCCGCAGCTTAACGGCGCTAACACCCATCTTGGTGCTCCAGCGCAACAGCTCGGACAGGCCATGCCCCTGCCCACCCAGCTCAACCCCCAGTTCAATCCTGCAGTTTCTCAGATTAGCCCGGCTGTGGCTAGTTTTAACCCCACTTTGGGCCAGTTTAACCCATTAGCCCCCCAGCTCAATCCCACCCAGCCTTTAGCCATACCGCAGCAGCTCTATAACCCCAACCTTATGTTTGGGTTCCAAAACGGAGCCGCCGTACCTGTTCCGCCCCTCCCGTCAGCCGCACCCCCTTGTGGCCCCTCTCGCTCCAGCACCCCGCAGTCTACCGGCCAGCCAGCTCCGGACCGCGAGGGGGCGGGGTCTCCTCTCTTCCACTCCCGATGCTCCTCCCCTCTCAACCTGCTGCAGCTTGAGGAGTTGCCAAGCAACCGCACAGATGTCACACAGCAGACCCCGCCCCCCGTGGGAGGGGCCACCCAAGGAGCACAGACCACTGGAAACCGTAGCAGTACTAAAGATGCCACGAGTGAAGAGGTTTGGCCCAATTTTTTGTTTTCACAAAGAACAGAGATGTCACTACATAACATACTGTTATCTATAAAAAATGGAGAACAATATGTGCAAAATTCAGCCTTCCAGGTGACTCTCACGGCAGCTTTCAGCTATTTTACTAAGATTTTTAATCTGCATCAGCATTTTCATTTTGGGCTTCTTTGGTTCAATCCCTTAGGCTGAAGTCAACGAGTCCAACCAGGATGCCATGTCCACCTCCAGTGACCTGTTGGACCTGCTGCTGCAGGAGGACTCTCGCTCTGGAACGGGTTCGGCTGCCTCAGGCTCAGGGTCTTCGGGATCTGGCTCTGGATCATCCGGCTCTGGTTCCAACGGCTGCAGCACTTCAGGGAGCGGCACTAGTGAGTTACAACAACAACAAGAAGAAGACATTTTCACCATTGAGCATTTTCTGCCCTAAAGCCCAGGGCACTACAGTCAGTGCCTTTTACATGCGTACTTAATAATCCCAAAACTGCAGAAAATCAGATTTTGTCAGTAATCCCTTCATCGCTTTACGTGCACTTGAGTAATCAGATCATGGGGAAACTCCGGGTCTACAGGAGTCAGGCAGTAATCAGATTTCTGCTTTGCAACCAGCCAAAACATAACATAAAACTCTTTTTAAAGCTGCTTTTCCTGAAAATATGGACATACATCACCAAGAATATGCAGAATAAGAATTTAAATCCTTCATCCATTCCAAAAGTGTTTTGTTGCCGTCTCTGGCTGCAGCGTTAGGTGCTGTTTGTTTATTTTCATTCCCAGTCTTAGTTTTACCCCTGCCACTTGTTTTCGAGTGTAACCCTCCCCCTTGAAACTGAGTTACAAGGGGTAGTGGTTGAAATCTTCCCTCTATGAAATGGGACAACCCTTCAAGAACCGGATACATCATCAGTCATCGTCAGCGACTTTTATGTAAGCAGACGGAAAGCAGTTTTACACATCAGTCAATCTAACGAGTCACCGAATAAAAAAGAGCACAAACAAAAACAGCGTATTACTAGTGATTAATGATTATCTTACAGTATACCAACTTTTTAACAGAGAAAATACTCATGTTAATGGGTCTCTTTGGTCGCAGCCATCTTGCCAATGATTCGCAGGGCATTCTGGGAATTTTCTCATAACCCTCCGTTTGAAGGGCCATGTAGGCCTAACACTTCGCCTTACCCCTCCATCTCTACAACAATCGGGACAACCCTACCCCTAGACGTGAACACGCAAAACAGAGGGGTAGGGCTCAGTGTTAGGGGCAAGGGGTGAAAGTGGGCCTAGGAGTATACGTGCACTGAGAAACCTGATTACTGAGCTAAAGTCCTAGGCCATAATCCAATCTAAGAAATCCGAGTTTGCTGTTTACATGACCAGCTGAATAATCAGAACAATGCAGATTAACTAAGTGCATGTGAACGCACTCGCTGTATTTGGTCCTGTGTCCTGAGCACATTCAACCAGTGCATTCGCATTTACAGGACTGTCTCTTCTATGTTTGTACAGTAAACAATAAATGATAAATAATCACCTCACGTGTTTAATGGTTTAGTTCACATGTGGGAATACTGGTGTCTTGCTGTGGTTTGCATAAAATTAACAAACAAATAAGACTGATATTTTTGTACATGAGCTTTTAGTCGTTTACATTTGTCAAAATCTGCTTCTAGTACTCCGTAATTTATTGGTGTCTTCTAATACACAGGAAAACAGATCTATATGACCTTCTGATCTGTTTCCATCCTAGGAAGCAGTAATACCAGCAAGTACTTCGGCAGCATAGACTCCTCAGAGAACGACCACGGTCACAAGCAGGCAGCGGGCGGCTCAGGAGAGGAGCAGTTTATTAAATACGTCCTCCAGGATCCAATCTGGCTCGTCATGGCCAACACGGATGAGAAAGTCATGATGACCTACCAGATGCCCCAAAGGTGAGGTGCAGCTGGTCCCCAGGGATGGAGGACGGGAGCTGTTAGAGAGATAATTAGGTTTTTTTTTTTAGAAGTGTCTGAAGATGCAGACAATGAATACTTGCAATAAAAAGGATCCATTACATAAATTCATAACAAAAATTTAGCAGATAATAGTTAAAAAAAGAAAAAAAGCTCAACATTGGAGAGATGTGCATATTTAGTCCTTTATCACATACTAATATTTGATGCATTAGAAAAATGCTTTGGCATGTGAAATCTCATCAATATGTCTAAAATTTCATATTTGGAGATTGTTGTAAGAATATTTGGTTTCTGTTTAAATTAGATTTATTTAATTTTTTGTATTTTTTACTAAATAAATGTTATGCTTCTCTATTTTGCTAATTCAGGTCGATTCAGGTCCCAATGTCTACGTTTTATAAATGTTTTTGCGTATGCCGTCGGCCCACCATTCCTATCGTTGCATCCCTACCTCCCTTTTAACGCAGTGGGACACTTCTGTCCAAGAGAGGTAGATTTCATCTGCTCCTTCTGTCAGAGCACTGTTTTAGCCATTTCTGGACAGCCAAGACAGTATACAGTTAGCGCAATAATAATTGGCGAGGTGAAAGCTTCCATTACTTGTTAGCTACATTAGCCTTGTAGCTCCAGTGCAAAACTAAACAAGCAAAAATATGAGACACCAAACACATCTTGGCTGATTGGCCTGATTAGGGCTGTTATTTAAATTGGATTTTTTAAATCTGACCTGTTTCTTTAATGTGTGCATTTGTGTATCTTTGTGTTGCAGGGACAGAGAGACAGTGCTGAGAGAGGATCGAGAGGTTATGAAGACTGCACAGATGCAGCAACCACACTTTACTGAGGAGCAGAAGAAAGAGCTGAGTGAGGTGCATCCGTGGATCCAAACCGGCAGCCTCCCCAAAGCCATCAATATCACTGTAAGGGGCTCAAATAACAAGGAGAACATGATCTTGAAACTGAAGCGCTAGTGAAGTTGTATGGGCAGTGTTTGTTATAAGGTTATTTGATTGGACAGTTGGTTTGGGAAAGGGCACCTATTTAATTCCCCAAAATCCCACATATAGCCTGGGTTATTCCTTTAGCATAAGGTGAGTTAGAACAGGAGTACACTTACTGGGAGGGTGCCTCCACTCCATAGTAATTTCTGTAGATTGACACTGGATTAAAATCACTCTACAAATGTTACTGTCAGACTGTAAACACTACACACGCTGCAGATTCATACCGAATTATAATCACAGTTATTACTGTCAGACTGTAAACA